>JAPYYJ010000170.1:0-36936 GCA_028533885.1 Nasua narica | reverse complement strand
CTTCTGAAAGCAAGGTATATTCCAGAATTTCCAAGGGGAAAGTCGATCTGACTTCTTGAAGCTGTCTCATCATATCTGAGTCTGCACATGTGTCTCTTAAAGGTGATATTCCAGAGGCACTAGGCTGGCCCAATGGTTAGAGAGCATGACTCTTGATCCTAGGGTTGTGAGTTTGGGCCCCAGGGTGGGTGTAGAGAGGACTTAAAAAATAAAATCTGGGGGCACCATGGTGTCTTAGTTGGTTAAGTGTCTGCCTTCAGCTTAGGCCCTGAACCTGGTGCAGGAAGGGAAGGGGCGTGGCTCTGAGGATTGACTGCCGCTAGCGGGGTCCCCGGAAGGGGCCAGATGTCTAGGGGAGGGGGAGACCTGCCCACCACCCACCCAGGCCTGCCCCACCCAGCCAGGTTTTAGGGCGAGGACTCGCCTCTGGGAGTACCTCTAAAAGCGGGGAGGTGGGGCTGTAAGGGTGGGCCACCCAGTACAGGCAGGCATGGCATCCAATGGGCTCAAAGCAACACGCTTCCTGACCAATTAGTGTGTGGGGGTGGATCTCTGTCCTCTGTGGGCGGACCCGGAGCCGGCTCAGGATAAAGAGGTGGGGCAGGCGAAGCTGCGCTGCGAGAGATGCTGGGTGGGCGTCCTGGCTCGGTGAGTGCTGGCTGTGCGCTGCAGTGGGGGTCCCGGGGGCAGGCTCCTCCAAGCACACATGAAGCAAGTTCATTGTGGGGACTGAGATGGGCTTTCTTTTTCCCTTGAAAGTCTCTACTGTCTGATGTCCATCAACTGACCGTATCCCCCAGACCCCTGAACTACAGGGCGACTGCTCAATTAAGCTTTTATGGGATGGGTTGCGGACATTTCAGGGATTCCTATGTTCCCCAGGAAGGGTGCATGTAAAGACGGTACACAGTCCCCAGCTTCAGTGGGGTACCCTGTCTCCTGGCACAGTGTGGGTAATAGACCTTGAGCAGCACCTTGAGTTCAGCCGGGGGTCCCCTGTTCCTCCAACACAGGTGTGGTGCTAGCAAGCCCCAGGGCAGTTCCCCAGCTCCAGCATTTTGCCCCTTGTCTATGGGGTTGGTGGCAATGTGCTGTCAGGGTCGTGCACAAGGATCCTCCAGGGTCCTGCCCGTCCCCCCAGGTACAGGTGTGGCAGTAAAGGCCCCAGACCCATCCCGCAGCTTCAGCTTTATGCCTGTGTCCCTGGAGATGGTGGTCATGGGCTGTCAGGATCCCACAGCAGTGTCTTCCAAGTGGGGGCCTGGAAGCTGGAGGAAAACAGACCCCCTCAAGTTGCATGACGAACAGGTGAGTCAAGGTGTTCATTTGGAAGGATAATTTTCCAAACAAGACAAAGTCATTGGTCTCCTTTAGAATGTAGATAATTACTACTTAAGTGACAAGTATGTGTTTCCCCATCTCCCAGGAGCAGAAGCAGGTGTGCAGACCTTAGATCAGATGCCTCCTTATCCCCACCTGACAGCACTTCTCTGATGTGGCCCCATGAGACCCAAAGTTTTGAACATGAGCGTCTGAGTCAGTTATGTAGCTTGTCACAGGACGTCGGCCTTTCAGAGAAAGCAGCAGGTACACGGGATGCAATGTCACATCCACGTCAGGATGGGAGGTAAAACTTCTCTTTAAACCCCAAATTTCCTGGGCTTTTCTCTTTTCTCTACTTGAGCCATGAAGTAAAGTGTCAAAGCTATCAGCATTCTGGATTTGGTGCAAAAGTTACTCAGTTTCCCTGCAAGAAGGACATTACAGGGAATATCATTTTCTCTGTTCATTTACTGCTTGCAAAAATGTCATCTGAACATTTGTTTCCTAGGGAATCACTTGTATGAAAGCAGGTAGGTAAGATTTACTCTTGGTGTGTTTTTAACGTAGAATCTGATCTTTAATCTAACAGCGTTTATTCAGTTAGGCCTAGGGTATGGTAGAATGTCCACATCTAGAGTTAGGTGGCTTTTTGACGTTAGATACAGACTGGTATGATGTGTCAAAAAAGTTACAATTAAGGTAGAAGGAAAATTCAAAATTATTCAAAGTAGCCTTTTCCCATTTAAAAGTTGAGCTTGACTTTCTAGTTGGACTAAATGGATCATCTAGATGTTTTGACGTGCCACATTTTCTCTGTAGTTCAAGGGGCTTGGAGGGCATCAGGAGCCCTGAGGTGAGTTCTGGAACTGCTTGCCTGATGCTCGGTGAGTCAGGTTATCCCCCAGAGTTTGTTTGTCCTTATGAAATTGCTGGAAGGTAATACCTATGGAAAGGCTTTTTACACAGAAACTTTCAGCCTAATGAAGAGCAACTAAAACCGAGGTGATTTGGGGTGTATTATTCTGTGAATAATAGTTCTAAACCTCCCTGTCATGGGCTATGGTATTTTACTGCACAAGGGTTCCTCCGAAGGCTACAATGAAAGATCAGATCTCAGAGCATGTTCATGTTCCGTTGATATGTTACTTAGAGTTTGCACAGGTGGGAAGGTAGGTAGAGAGAAATACACCACGTTTATGAGACTCTTGGGCCAGTGTAATTTGGAAGAGAGGGGGGAATCCTGGAGCTTCGTGGCAGACAGGGAGTTCCAGGTCTGGGTGGAGCTGACAGGGGCCCGGGAGGAGAGCGGAGTGGACTCTGCAGGAGGGGGTGGGCAGGGCGGGCTGCAGGGGTGGCTGTGAGTCTCCCGTGTGACAGTTGGGACAGTTAGGGCTGTGAGCAGGTTCCTGAGGACAGCTGAGGCACGGGTGGAGAGCTGACAGAGCCCCATCTTCTGTGCCACCAGCCTCAGCTGACACACAGCACCTCAACGTCTGTCCCAGTCACTCGGGTTCAGACTTCTCCGCATGGCCAGGCCGAGACGTTGGTTGGGGCTTCTTTCTGTGAGTGTGTGTGAAGTTTCAGTACCTAGATGACGGGAAGGATGAGTCGTCAGAACATCTGTTACTCTGGTATTTCCTGCTCTCTTTAAGTCACTGCAGTGAATCCTACCTGCTAGTGGAAGGGGCTCTCTGTGCATTTTTATTTCCCATTTTAATTAAACAGTGGGAAACAAATCTTCTGAAATATTAAAAGAATTCTTAGTGGGTGTTCATGTTTTTCTCTTCCACGAACCACATTCCAATAATTGAAAATTTTTTTTTTAAGATTTTATTGATTTATTTGAGAGACAAAGTGAGAGAGAGCGTGAGAGGAGAGAAGGTTAGAGGAAGAAGCAGAGTCCCTGTGGAGCTGGGAGCCCGATGTGGGACTCGATCCCGGAACTCAAGGATGATGACCTGAGCCCAAGGCAGTTGCTCAACCAACTGAGCCACCCAGGCGCCCCAATTGAAAATATTTTTTAAGTAAAACACAGTCCTGAAGCTCTAACAGGGTGCAGTTCTCTTTGTGGGGAGGACAAATGGAAAAGGAGTATAGGTTGTTGATAGCTAGGGAGTGACTCACTGTGCTCCCAAAGAAAATCAAGCCTCTCCTGGGGGCGGGGGTGGTGGTGGCTGCTCTCTTGGTGGCCCATCCTGGGCTCCGGAAGCATGACCCAGTGTCACTTGTGACTTGAACTGGGATATTTATAAAGAAACCAGAATGAACGCTGGAGGGTGCCTGCCTCCTTTGCACTCGAACAACTCCGTGGAGCAAAGGAACTCATCCCCCGTGAGGCCCGTCAGGATCCCTGAGGGTGTGGGCTTTGCTTCATGACATGAGTTTGTGTCTTCATCCTTCTCTGAATCAGAGCCCTGTTCTCTGGTTATGGAGACCCCAACCTTTAAGTGACTGTGTCATTAGTATTCTTGTTATTTTAAGAAAGCAATCTAGATATTGACTTCGGGATACAAATATCAAAAGGAGAAACATAAGGCCAAATAGAAAAACCTCTCCAAATAGAAAAACCTCTCCAAATAGAAACACCCTCTCCAGGGTGGCCCACAGAAGGCTGGGGTGGCCTCAGGGGGCATGTAGGTTTCTCCTCTCTGAAGGTTTTGCTCAACTCCAATGGACCGGTTTTTCTTTGGGTGGCAGGCAGAGTCCTGTGGTGTGTCTCCAAGGTCCCAAACCTGGAGGGCTTGGAGTCCAGGCCTTTGATGAGAGAAGCTGCATGGACCAACCTAGGGTATGGGTTAGGGCCTAGGAGCCTGGCAGGCCTGTTCTGTCAGTGCTGAGGAGGGGTCCCCAGGGTGCTATTTTGATGGTGGTGTTCAGGAGGCATGTCAGTCTTCAGGTTTTTGACAAGGGTGGCCCAGAGCAGGTTGGGGTGGCCTCAGGGGGCATGTAGGTTTCTCCTGCTCTGAAGGTTTTGCACAACTCCAAATGGCCCAGTTTTTCTCTGGGTGGCAGGCAGAGTCCTGTGGTGTGTCTCTGAAATCCCCCACCTGGAGGGCTTGGAGCCCATGCCTCTAGGGACAGAAGCTGTAGGAACCAACCTAGGGTTAGGGTTAGGGCCCAAGGCATGGCAGCCCATATCTGACGATGCTGAGGTGGATTCCCTGGGGTGCTGAGTCGAGGGCAGGGATCAGGCGGCATGTCGGCCTCCGGGTTTTGGTCTGGAGGGCATCACAAAGTGTTGGGGTGGACTCGCGGGGACATGCAGCTTTCTCCTGCTCTGAAGGTTTTGTTCAACTCCCGATGGCTCGGTTTTTCTCTGGGTGGCAGGCGGAGTGCTCTGGGGCAGCTCAGCAGTTTCCAACTTGGAGTTGGAGGGCTTGGAGGCCAGTCCTCTGGGGACAGAGGTCTGAAAATTCAACCTAGGCTTAGGCTTAGGGCCAAGTAGCATGGCAGACCTGTCTAGGGGCACCTAGGAGGGCTCCCTGTGGGGCCGAGTTGAGGGCAGGTCATAGGCTGAAAGTCTGGTTTCCGTAGGTGTCCAGGGGCTTTGGAGAAGTTTGTGGTAGCCCCAGGGCTGGTATGCAGATTTCTCGTGCTCTGAGGGTTTGGCGCAGCTCCCATGGGTCTGATTCTTTGCTGGATTGAAGGCAGAGACCTGAGCTGTTGCTCATGGGTTCCCAATCTTGAAAGCTTCAGGAGAGAGGCGTCTGGTGACCCAAGCCTGAAAACGCAAACTGGCTTGGGTTGGGGCCTAGGGGCATGGCAGGCCGGTTCTGCTGAGCCAAAGCGAGCTCCCTGGGCCACTGAGTTGAGGGCGGCAATTAGGCTGTGAATCAGGCTTTGGGGTTTTGTCCACTGGGTCTTCGAGGATTGGCATGGCCTCATGGGGGCATGCAGCTTTCCCCGGCTCGGAGGGTCCTGCACAGCTCGAAATGGCATGGTTTCTTCCTGGGTGGCAGGCAGCGTCCTGGACTAGCTCAGCGGTCCCCAACGTGGAGGGCTTGGAGGCCAAGGCCTGTAGAGGCAGAAGCGTGAAAAACCAACCTAGGGTTAGGTTTAGGGCCTAGGGGCCTGGCGGGCCTGATCGTCAACACTGTGGCGGGGTCCCGGGGACACTGAGATGAGGGCGAGGATCAGTTGGCCTGTCAGTCTTCAGGTTTTTGTGCAGGATGGTCCATAGAACGTTGGGGTGACCTCAGGAGGCATGAAGGTTTGTCCTGCTCTGAAATTTTTGCTCCAGTCCAAATGGCTCCATTTTCTCTGGGTGGCAGGCAGAGTCCTCTGGTGTGTGTCCGAGGTCCCCAACCTGGTTGGCTTGGAGGCCAGGCCTCTGGGGACAGAAGACTGAAAACGCAACTAGGGTTAGTGTTAGGGCCTAGGGGCGTGGCAGGCCAGTTCTGCTGGTGCCAAGGCGAGCTCCCGGAGCTCCCCAGGCCGTGGAGTTGAGGGCGGCAATTAGGATGAAAGTCAGGCTTTCAGTTTTTGTATACTATTGTCTTTGAATACTGGGATGGCCTCAGGGGGTATGTAGCTTTCTCCGATTCTGAGGGTTCCACGCAGCTTGAAATGGCTCGGTTTTCTCTGGGTGGCAGGCAGGGTCCTCTGGTGTGTGTCCGAGGTCCCCAACCCGTTCAGCTTGGAGGCCAGGCGTGTGGGGAAGGAAGCCTGAAAAACCAACCTAGGGTTAGGGTTAGTGCCTAGGGGCCTGGCAGGCCTGATCCGCCAACACTGTGACGGGGTCCTCGGGACGCTGAGTTGAGTTCGAGGTTCAGGTGGCCTGTCGGTCTTCAGGTTTGAGTCCAGGGTGGCCCATAGTAGGTTGGGGTGGCCTCAGGAGGCATGTGGATTTCTACTGCTCTGAATGTTTTGCTCCACTCCCAAAGGGTCCATATTTCTCTGTGGGGCAGGCTGAGTCCTCTGGTGTGCCTCTGAGGTCCCCAACCTGGTCGTCTTGGAAGCCGGTCGTCTGGGGACAGAAGCCGCCTGAGCCAACCTAGGGTTAGTTTTAGGGCCTAGGGGCGTGGCAGCCTGGATCTGACAGCGCTGAGGCTTTCCTACTGGGTGCTGAGTTGAGGGCAGCGATCAGGCAGCATTTCAGCCTCTGGCTTTTTGTCAGGGGAGGCGGGTGCAAAGTGTAGGTGTGGCCTAAGCATCCTGGGGACCCCGCCACAGTGTTGACGGTTCAGGCCTGCCAAGCCCCTAGACCCTAAACCTAACCCTAGGTGGGTTCATGTGGTTTCTGTCCCCAGAGGACTGGCCTCCAAGCCCTTCAATTTGGGAACCTCAGAGACACACCAGAAGACTCTTCCTGCCACTCAGAAAAAAACAGATGCATTTGGAGTGGCACAAAACATTCAGAGCAGTAGAAATCCACATGCCTCCTCAGGCCACCCCAACCTTCTATGGGCCACCCTGCACAAAAAACGGGAAGACTGACTGGCCACCTGAATGTCGCCCTCACCTCAGCGTCCCATGGACCCCACCACAGTGCCTTCGGATAAGGCCTGGCAGGGCCCTAGGTCCTAACTTTAACTGTAGATTGGTTCAGGCACCTTATGTCCCCAGAGGACAGGTCTCCAAGCCCTTCAGGTTGGGGAATTCAGAGACATACCAAAGGACTCTGCCTGCCACCCGGAGGAAAAGTGATCCATTTGGAGTGGAGCAAGACATTCAGACCAGGAGAAATCCACATGCCTCCTGAGGCCACCCCAACGTTCTACGGGCCACCCTGGACAAAAACCTGAAAACTGCCAGGTCACCGGACCTCTCCCTCACGTTAGCATCCTGACAACCCCTCCTCTAGGCAGATGGATCAGGTCTGCCCAGCCCCGAGGCCCTAACTCTAATCCTAGATTGGTTTTTCAGGCTTCGTTCCCCACAGGCCTGGCCTCCAAGCCCTCCAAGATGGGGACCACTGAGCTATATCCCACAAGTCTGCCTGCCACCCAGGTGGAAACCAGGCCATTTCAAGCTGCGAGGGACCCTCAGAATCGGAGAAAGCTACATACCCACTGAGGCCATCCCAGTATTCAAAGACAATAGTATATAAAAACCAAAAGCCTGACTTTCATTCTAATTGCTGTCCTCAACTCAGCTGCCGTGGAGCTCACCTTGGCGCCAGAAGAACCGGCCTGACAGGCCCCTAGGCCCTAACCCTAACCCTAGGTTGGTTTTTCAGGCTTCTGTCCCCAGAGGCCTGCCCTCCAAGCCAACCAGGTTGGGGACCTCAGAGACACACCAGAGGCCTCTGCCTGCCACCCAGAGAAAACCGAGCCATTTGTAGTTGAGCAAAACATTCAAGGCAGAGAAACCTGCATGTCCCAAAGTGTTGCTCCCACCTTCCTTGACAAAACCACGGAGGGTGACATGCTGCCTGATCACTGCCCTCAACTCCGCATCCCAGGAGCCCCCCTCAGCACTGTCAGATCTGGGCTGCCATGCTCCTAGGCCCTAACCCTAACCCTAGGTTGGTTCAGGTGGCTTCTGTCCCCAGAGGCCAGGTCTTTGGAGCCCTTCAGGGTGGGGACCTCGGAGATACACCAGAGGACTCTCCCTGCTACCCAGAGAATAAACCTAGCCATTTGGAGTAGAGCAAAACATTCAGAGCAGGAGAAACCCACATACCTCCTGAGGCTACCCCAATCATCTATGGGCCACCCTGGACAAAAACCTGAAGACTGATAGGATACCTGAACCTCGCCTTCACCTCAGCATTGGTGGGACCCCCCCACAGTGCCATTGGATCAGGAGAATTCTCAAAGACTGTCCCTCTCAGTCTCCACCAAAGAAACTACACAGAAAATACAGCACGTCAAATATCTAGAGGATGCATTTAGTCCAACTAGAAAGTCAAGCTTAACTTTTAAATGGGAAAATGCTCCTTTGAATAATTTTGAATTTTTCTTCTACCTTCATTGTAACTTTTTTGAAACATTATCCCTGATGCATCTGACATCAAAAAGCCACCTAACTGTAGATGTTGGCCATTCAACCATACTCTAAGCCCAAGGGAATAAACGCTGTTACATTAAGGATCAGATTATATGTTAAAAACACATGAACACACACACACACACACATACAGGTTATTTCCTAGGAAGCAGATGTTCAGATGACATTTTGTAAGCAGTAAATGAACAGAGAAAATGATATTCCCTGTAATGTCCTACTTGCAAGCAAACTAAGTGAATGTGGTACCAAATCCAGAATGCTGACAGCTTTGACACTTTACCTCATGGCTCAAGTAGAGAAAAGAGAAAAACCCAGGAAATTTGGGGTGAAAGAGAAGTTTTACCTCCCGTCCTGACATGGATGTGACATTGCACCCCGTGTACCTGCCACTTTCTCTAAAATGCTGATGTCCTGTGACAACCTGCATGACTGACTCAGATGCTGATGTTCAAAACTTCGGGTCTCGTGGGGCCACATCAGAGAATTGTTGTCAGGTGGGGATAAGGAGGCATCTGTTCTAAGGCCTGGACACCTGCTTCTGTTCCTGGGAAACAGGGAAACACATATTTGTTGCTTAAGTAGTAATTCCCTACATTCTAAAGGAGACCAATGACTTTGTCTTGTTTGGAAAATTATCCTTTCAAATGAACACCTCGACTCCCCTGTTCCTCGTGCAACTTGATGGGGTCTGGTTTCCTCCAGCTTCCAGCCCCCACATGGAGGACGCTGCTGTGGGATCCTGACAGCCCATGATGACCATCCGCAGGGACACAGGGCACAATGCTGAAGCTGGGGGATGGCTCTGGGGCTGTTACCCCCACACCTGTGCCAGGGGAGGGTGCAGGAACATGGAGGACCCTTGTGCACTAACCTGAAAGCCCCTGACCACCAACCCCGCAGATAAGGCACAAAATGCTGCAGCTGGGGAACTGCTCTGGGGCTTGTTAGCACCACACCAGTTGGGGGGGAACAGGGGACACCCAGCTGAACTCAGGGTGCTGCTCAAGGTCCATTACTTACACTGAGCCAAGGGACAGGGGGCACCCCACTGAAGCTGGGGACTGTGTGCTGTCTTTACATGCACTCTTCCTGGGGAACATAGGAATCCCTGAAATGTCCTAAAAATCTCACAAAAGCTTGGGTGAGCAGGCGCCCTGGAGTTCAGGGGTCTAGTGGATACGGCCAGTAGATGGACATTGGGCAAAAGAGACTTTCAAGGGAAAAAGAAAGCCTATCTCAGTCCCCAAAATGAACTCGCTTCATGTGAGCTTGGAGGCCCCTACCCCCAGGACTCCCAGTGCAGCACACAGCCCACACTCACCTAGCCAGGACGCCAGCCCAGGATCTCTCCCAGCGCAGCTTCACCTGCCCTGCCTCTTTATCCTGAGCCGGCTCCGGGTCCACCCACAGAGGATGGAGATCCACCCCCACACACTAATTGGTCAGGGAGGGTGTTGCCCTGAGCTCACTGGATGCCACGCCTGCCTATACTGGACGGCCCACCCTTACACCCGCACCTCCCTGATTTTGCAGGTACTCCCAGCAGCGCCTCCTTGCCCTAAAACCTGGTGGGTGGGGCAGGACTGGGTGGGTTGTCAGCAGGTCTCCCCCTCTCCCAGACCTCCAGCCCCTTCTAGGGACCCCTGTGGCTGCAGTCAATCCTCAGAGCCATGGCCCTTGCCGTCCTGCACCAGGATCAGGACATGAGCTGAAGGCAGACACTTAACCAACTAAGCCACCTGGTGCCCCCAGATTTTATTTTTTAAGTCATCTCTACACCCACCCTGGGGCTCAAACTCACCACCCTGAGATCAAGAGTCGTGCTCTCTACTGACTGAGCCAGCCAAGTGCCTCTGGAATATCACCTTTAAGAGACACATGCATAGACTCAGATATGATGAGACAGCTTCAAAAAGTCAGACAGACTTTATGGAGCCAATAAAGCCCCTTGGAAATGTGGGCCCGATACCTTGCTTTCAGAAGGCCCCTCAGCCTTAACAGCTGAGTAAAGAATGCCACCTCCTGGCAGATGCAGGAACTTCAGGAAATTTGGAGGGCCTCAGGAAGAAAGGAATTCACCCAAATCTACAGGTCTTGTAGGTGAATTGGATGGCAAATATTTCACTTGGCTCTTGGCTTTTAAAAAGCACTTTAAAAAGGTTCAATCTAGGGCGACTGGGTGGCTCAGTTGTTAAGCATCTGCCTTCAGCTCAGGTCATGATCCTGAGGTCCTAGGATCGAACCCTACCATGTCAGGCTCCCTGCTCTGTGGGGAATCTGCTTCTCCCTCTTTCTCTCCTGCTGCTTGTGTTTCCTCTCTCCTTGTCTCTCTCTCTCTCTTCAAATAAAATAAAACCTTTAAAAAAAAGTTCAATCTAAAATTCCTTAGGAAAATCTCCATCAAAACAGATTTAAAAGAAAGAAAAAAGAAAAGAGAAAAAGACTCATATATGGTGAATTGTTATTCTTGCTCTGCTTATGTAGCTGATTATGCCCAGTTTGTTAAAACTAGACTTGTTTTACAAATTAATCTTCATTTGGCTATCTTTGAT
The DNA here is from genome assembly GCA_028533885.1 of Nasua narica. Classification (NCBI taxonomy): domain Eukaryota; kingdom Metazoa; phylum Chordata; class Mammalia; order Carnivora; family Procyonidae; genus Nasua; species Nasua narica. Next base: position 26,110 of record JAPYYJ010000170.1, on the reverse strand, counting down.
GGGAATGAAGGTGACTTTAGAGAGAAAGATTTTATTTCAATAACAAACTTTTGTGGGTCTTAAATGCTAGTTCTTTTTTTTAAGATTTTATTTTTTTATTTGACAGAGAGGGAGATCACAAGCAAGCAGAGAGGCAGGCAGAGGCAGGGGAGGGAAGCAGGCCCCCCGCTGAGCAGAGAGCCTGATGTGGGGCCTGATCCCAGAACTCTGAGATCATGACCTGAGCCAAAGGCAGAGGCTTTAACCCACTGAACCACCTAGGTGCCCCTTAGATGCTAACTCTGATTAATTATCTTTGAACATTTGTTGTTTGCCAGTTAAAAACTGGATTGGATCCTGAATCCTTCTCGTATTCTTGATTATCTATGACACTTCAGACTAAGGTTTCCAACCTTCTCCCATTCTCTTCTTTTACAACCATTAAGAAAACTGCCCTTTTTTCCTGAAATCTGGCAAAAAAGCTCAACCACTTGAAAGAAACTTTAGGAAAATGGCCACAGTAGCTCATACATAGACAGTCTTCATGCCTGCTGCTCTGTGGCCACTCAAAATGAAAACTTTTGACCTACATACCAGAAAAATCCATCAGATTGTCCCTGCCCACTCCCACTCTATCTGAGGAGGCTTCAAACCTGACACCTAGACACCTTCTCACCTGCAACACTCCAGACTTAGACACTGGGTTAAGCCCTTGTTTCAACCATTAACCAGTGTTTTCCTTTTGTTTCCATAGAAATGCCTCTATACCAGATTGCTTGATGAATGAGGCAGAGTCTATGATAGGTAACTCCACTTGCTGCAATGTAATAACTCTGTATTAACTCTGAGGTGGAATAGAGACCTTGGACCTCAGCCCCTCCCTGTCTGCTGCTCTCTGCAAAGGGAGGGGGGCAGCAATCAGCCATGAGAGACTGCAACAATGTCCCATTTCCCTTCCCCATCACCCATAGCCATAAAAATTCACCCCAAATCCTGCATGTTGCTCAGTCTTGGGGAGTGATCCCACATAAATAAAGTTGTCTTCCCCAATGCTCCATGTGCCGTTTGAGTTTTCTCGGTCACTTCAGTTTTTCCACAACATATGGTTCCCTGACCGGGAAGCCCAAATGCGCTGGCCCATTGTTGCGACTGGGTTGGGGCTACAACGGGGCGGTGCCGGAATGAGGGATCGTAAGGGAGAAGGCATGCCCTGCTTAATTTTCACCAGTCTCCCAACCGGTCGCCTCAGGCCTGCACCACCCCGCTGTTCCCACCGGACTCCAAGGAGACTTGGCAGGTAAGGACCTGGTCCCAACATTGGATTCCAGTAAGGCCAAGTGCCCATGATCCAGTCAGGCCTATCTATCATAATGGAAGCGGGGGCTGATCTCCCCTGAGAGACCTCTTAGGTCTCACAGGTAGGGCTTCCCGGTGGGGACGTCCCTCAGGTCAGGAACTCCCCTGAAAGCGGGGGACAGGAAGGAATTTCCAAAAGGAATTCCACAGGTCAGGGCCTCCCAGGGGGGTAAGAACTGTAATAACTTCTGGAGTGAATGCATGAGTGAATGTGCAGTTTGCCCTGGCTTGTCAGGCAGACTGATTCTATAGTTCTGCCAGCCGGAACACTTAGGGTCCCCAGAAGCCTACGGAGTCCAAGTGGGCCCTAACCTGTTTCCATGGTGACCTCATAAGGTCTAGGGCGAGCCCCTTCGGGACACCAGCCCAGGGTTTATATAGACTAGCTATGGCCAAGAGGCACCCAAGTCTCCTCCAAGAGGGTGGACAGGCGGGCATCTAACTGGTCTCTCTTTTGGTGGGACACCCACCCTTTGTGTGCCTTTACACCAATGACACAGGGAGGGAACACACAGGGTGGATAAGAGAGCCTCTATTCCTCAAGGTCAGAAGCTCCTCAAAACCTACAGTCTTAGACTGTATGCTCAAAATTTTAAGAAGGGATTCTCGTGAGACCATGAGACCAAGACATCTCCTGGAAAGTTAGGCACATTATGTGAACAGGAACAGACCATCCTTGGGGTTGACTGGCCCTCTGAGGGTGCCTTAAGACCTACCCACTGTCCAGGTCATTTACAAAATTATGATCAGGACTTCCACACACCCTGGCCACTTCCCATATATTGTTTCCTGGCTTTGGGTAGCCCAAACTGCCCCCATGGGTCCGATTCTGTCTGCTAATAGGAAGGACCAAAGTAGGCTATTTGTAACCAATGTCGAAAGAGCCTGTAAGAAAGGAAAGCCTATCAGGGAGGCCCTGTTTGGAGTCATCAGGGACAACAATGTGGATGAGCTCTGGAGAAGGATGAACCTGTCAGGAAATGTGGGGACCACAGTCCTTCTCTGACCTGGGGCCTAAAGCTGAGCTGCAGGAAGACAGTCCTGCTTCTTTTAAGTGGCCCATGTGGAGAGATATCTGATTTAGCAGCTCTGACAGCCCGCAAGAAACTTGATCCAGACAGAAACAGGGTGTGAAATAATAGGAGCTCTAATACTTATGTTTAAGGGGGAGATGCATCTAGAGTGCTCGGTCGGTCAGGCACCTGCCTTCTGCTCAGGTCATGATCCCAGGTATCCTTCAGGATGGGAACTTTAAGGAATATTCTGAAGCAGCTGTCAAAACTCTTTGCTTTGGGGAAATTCCCTGTCTTTGGCCCAACTTGGCCTGCCTATCCCCCCTTGTTGATGGGAAAACATGGCGTCTATTCCTCTGGAGCTGATGAGCTCCTGAACGGAGAACCCCTTCTCTGCCCTCCGGCAGCACTTACTCTCTTCTGCCTCTCCATCCCCTTCTCCTGTTTCTGGACTACCCTGGGTGTGACCTGTATTACTAGCCTTTAGACTGTCCTCGGTACCAATCGCTATCACTCTTCACTATCAAGGAGCAAGAAGAGCACCCTCTAGACCTAACACCACCCACTCCAGACTTCCCCACTGTCTCAGGTGAAAATTGACCATGGGGAGGATCCAAGTGGAACACAATCAAGTATTTAAACTGTTTGTTGGCTTCATTAAGGTAGACATGTCTTTTAAATTATCAGCAGTAAACATGAAACTTTTATTCTATCAAGGTTTACTGAAGGTCAGAAAACATTGTGTCATCACTGTTGCAAGTTGTTAGCAAAAAGATGGCTACACTGATGGTTAATTGTTTTGATGTTTTCTTGACTAATTACGATAGCTTTCCAAGTCTTTGGTAAGCTAAAACTTTAAGTTTTGCTTGAATAATAAATGGAACTACATTCATTGGATATCTGGGTCTTTTCCAAATAGGATAGAGTGCTAAGTCATTAATGACTAAACATAGGTTTGTGCTTTTGACCTCTTAATGCAAAGAAACTAAGGATATTTAAATCTGTTGGTAAACGTGTTTTGTGCTTAACTGATTCACAAATTTGCCATCTCAAGAATTCTGGTGTAACAGTTCACAATTGGTTACTCCTTAGTCTTCACTGGAGAGTAAGGTTTCTTAAAGAGTGAAAAATTCTGCTAACTAAGACTGGAAATAAGGGAAACAACTCTGTATATAAAAGGGTAGGAAATATGTAAGAAAGATAAGGAATGGGAATTCATTTTGTTAAAGATAAAAGAAGATAATTTTGTTCTAAATGAGATGGTTGTTTGAAAAAAATAGCTTGGGACACAATCTGAATGCAAAGAAAAGTTGTAGAAGATTTGTAAAGAGAAATCTCTGGAAATGAATTTTAGGCGTGGTCAGGATGGACTAAGGTTAAAATAAATGAATTTTAAAGACACTGGCATAAGATTAAAAGTCGGCTTTCTCTCTGTTGAAAAAGACAAAAGTATTCTCCAATTGTTGGTCTGCTCTTGATAATAAAATGTAAATAGTTGTTTTTTCTCCAACTGCCTAGAAAAACCAGTTTCTAAGTCTTGCCTTTATTGGGTCTTTAATATCCCTACTCCTATTTAGGCATGTCATTTAAAACTTTCTAAGGTTTTAAAAAGTTTTCACAAGATTTAAATTGTAAATGAAGTCTCTTTAACTCATTAGACCTTTTCCTTGGTTATGTTAAGTCATTCAGGAAGTACTCCTAAACAAATGATAAACCATGGGTTACATTTGGGTAAATACTATAACTATTCTAGAGGTTCTATGCATTTCCTAAAGTTTTAATATTTTGATAAGGTCATCACTTGATATTTTAATTATTGAAGTGCTTTGTGTCACAGAAATAACCTTATTTCCTTGCCAGCTATATTGTAAACTCTCATCTCAGCAGCTCTTAATGTCTATTCTGAGTCTCTGTCATTTATAATTGTTCTAATTATCTTGTAAAATGAGTTTCATCTTTAAGGAGGGCTACATAAATGACTTTTAGGACAATACAGGTATTCAACATCTTTAAGATCAGAACTGAAATGATTAAGAACTTCCAGAACTAAGTAAAACTACATTCAAACTGAAAAAGAAATCAGTAATGTGGGACTAAGTGAACCAAAAGGACGATTATAGTTTTGTGATCCTTGTTTGAAAAATATTTTTGGTTCCTTAATATTCACTCTTCCTGATTAAGAAAACGAGATTTCAGGGCGCCTGGGTGGCTCAGAGGGTTGAAGCCTCTGCCTTTGGCTTAGGTCATGGTCTCAGGGTCCTGGGGTCGAGCCCTGCGTCGGGCTCTCTGCTCGGTGAGGAGCCTGCTTCCCCCTCTCCCTCTGTCTGCCTCTCTGCCTACTTGTGATCTCTCTCTGTCAAATAAATAAATAAAATCTTAAAAAAAAAAAAAAGGGGGAAAGAGGGGCACCTGGGTGGCTCAGTGGGTTAAGGCCTCTGCCTTCAGCTCAGGTCATGATCTCAGGGTCCTGGGATTGAGCCCCACATCAGGCTCTCTGCTCAGCGGGGAGCCTTCTTCCCACTCTCTCTCTCTGCCTACTTGTGATCTCTCTCTCTCCATCAAATAAATAAATTAAATCTTGAAAAGAAAAGAAAAGAAAACTTAAGATTTCTATGACTTACAGAAACATGATAAAATAATCAGTTGTAAACAAATCAAAGCATTCAACTTTTCTCTCTACCTGGACCCTCAAATTCAAAAGGTCTCAGTAAGTATTCTTCCTTCCAAGTCAATCCTAGTCATTTGCATAAGTTCAGTGAAAAATCTGTTCTCCTTGTAACAGGACACCATTGGAAACACTGGCTATTTTACCAAGGCTTTGACTGGAATGTCATATTTGAGAAAGACATGCATAGACTCAGATATGACCAGACAGCTTTAAGGAACTAAGGTTGACTTTATGAAACCTGGAGCCATAAAGCCCCTTGGAACTGTTGGCCTGATACCTGGCTTAGAGTTCTGGCAGCCTCACCACGTGAGTAAAGAATGTCACTCACTGGCAGGTGCAGGAAACTCAGGATACTTTGGGGACCTCAGGAAGAGGAATTCGCCCAAATCTACAGGTATTGCAGGCATGTCTGATGGCAAGTACTTGGCTTGGCTTCTGGCCAGGAGAGGCTACTAAAAGCTCAACCTAGAGATTCCTTATAAAGTTTCAGCAAAGCAGATTCTAAATAATCTGGATGATCACTCACTGTTCTTGCAGAGCTTATGTAAATAATTAGACCCAGTTTGTTAAAACTGGACATGTTTCTCAAATAAATTAGTCCTGATTTGGCTATCTCCAGATATGCAGGTTATTTTAGAGAGAAAAATTATGTTTCAATAACGCCCCTTTGTGGGTGTTAAATTCTAGATCTGATTGTAAATGTTTGTTGTTTACCTAAGTTAGACAACTTGAGAGAAACATCAGAGAAACTACTACAGTAACTCATATATAGACAATCTTCTTGCTTATTATTCTGTGAGAGTAATAACAGAACCCCATGGGCACATAATTATTTAAACAGCTGGAATATGGGATTAATTCTCCAACAATTGTGTGACTTATCACCTTGACCAGTTCTATGTGACTGGGATAATGAAATCATTCCCTAAAAGCCAGAGCATACCTCACCCCATAGGGTTACCTATGGGACCACACTCCCATATACGTCTCTGGCTGAGAAGAGGGCAGGGGAACCCTGGGGGGGGAGGGCGACCGAGGTCTGGAGCTCAGACTAGACTACAGCTACTGCCTGCCCAGTTTGGGTGGGGGGCGCTGAGGGCTGAGGGTCGTGGGGTCTGCTCACGCTGACTCCTGCACCTCAATTCATTTTGGGAACCTTCTATTTTTTCTGCTGAGATGCCAGGTACTGAGATGGCCAAAGCTAAACTCTTCTCTTTGCCTCGTTCTTAAAAAGCCCAATTCTCTTGTTTTCTCAGTAAAGGAACTGAGCCTCACCCTCCCATCCTGCCAGACCCCTGTGCAAATACATCCAATTGAAGAGTTCTTTTTTTTTTAAGATTTTATTTATTTATTTATTTGAGAGACAGAGAAAGTAAGAGAAAGCATGAGAGGAGAGAAGGATAGAGGAAGAAGCAGACTCCCCGTAAAGCTGGGAGCCTGATCCTGGGACTCAATCCTGGAACTCAAGGATCATGACCTGAGCCGAAGGCAGTTGCTCAACCAACTGAGCCACCCAGGCGCCCCCACTCGAAGAGTTCTTTCACCCTGTTCAGGAAGGAAACAAACTACAACACCCAGGCCCATTCCATTGCCACAAATACCTAACCAACAAAAAAAACTCCAGCTGGTCTCCTGCCTCCAATGTACTTTAGAGAGTCACACTCTTAGACATACTTTAGGCTCAAGGACATGCTGCTGTGTCCCTTTTCAGGCACAAGTCCATGCCTGGATGAGCCCCTTATCGTATGTGCAAGATACACTGCTCATTTGAGCTGGAGACTGTAGGCTACAGTGACTGGATGAGAGCACCGCGACTCTGGAATGACGTCCATAGGAAGTCATCCTGAAACATGGTCTCTGGGAATTTTTGACATTCCCATGCCTCTGATGAAATCATTGCTTTGCAAACTCCAGCATCTAGAGCCAGTCGTGTCCGTGTTCTTCTAACCTTTACTTGCCCTCAGTTCGCCTGATATTTTGCCTGATTGTTTATGGAGAAATTAGATCGCTTCCAGCAAGAGCTGAATCCCAAGCCTCTACTCACCCAACAATGGAAAAGAATCTGCACAGGCCTGTACCCATCTTTTCCTCCTCCACCACAGTGAAGAAAATATGGCCCTCCCTCCCTCTCTCCTGTCCAAATCCAAAACCTGAGATAAGACATAGGCATAAAGGAAACCAGAATACTGTTTTGAACTATAGACACTTCTAAAAAGTAGCAGCAGCAGCGGTGGCAGCAAAAAAAGAACCGTTCCCACGGGGACCAGGCATAGAATGTTATGCAATCATTTTGAAGTAATGAATGACTATGTCAGACCTAAGTCCATTCACTAGTTCCTAGTCACTCAAAGGGAACATTAAGGATATGTTTGTAGACACTTTGCTTATAAATCTGATAGAGAATTTCTGGATTCATGAAGATTTAATTGAATTCCAATTAAAATTAAATGACCTGCACTGGGGCGGATGATTTAGAAACTAAACCATAAACCTAAAATGTGCCAATTTGCTGATGATAAATTTACATTAGATTAAGATGATCATTAAACTATCTTGTATATATTATTTTTGACTGAGAAATAAAAATAAGTACATTGATCATGATTTGCCAGTTTGTAGAGTACAACTTTTATCACTCTGCCTTGACCTGAGAATGAAATCACAATTCATAGATAATATATTTTAGTGTCTTAAATTATTTCTAGTTATTATTAGTTATAATACTGTATTTATCTATGGAAGGTTTTTGATGTTTTAGAAGACTTTTAATCTCTAGACAATATAAACATTTCGATTTAGAACACACTGGTAGTTATTCCAGAATTCAACATACACGCTATTTAACACCTTTGCAAAAGGGGAAATAATTAAAAGTTTTCTAAGTGGACTTTCATTTCTCTAAGCTTCTTTGAACATCAATATATGCCAGGTGCTGTTCAGGGTTGAACAACCAACAGTCTCTGTCTCTAAGGAGTTTATGTTCTATGAATACAATGAGAAAAGGGAATCATTATAAGCAAATTTTATCTAGGTTTTCACGCATACTGGCTATTTCTTCCTCTTTCTATTGTTCATATCCTTTGTTTATGTTGGACAAATTGAAATGGCATTACGAATTAGAAATCATAGTGGCATACCAATGATTAGAAACAGAATTGTCTGAATTTTCCCTTGATTAGTACTCATCTGGTTTAAGAGGATATTGTTTCATTTTATTGGATATAGTGACTTATGTTCAGTTTTGAAACTTAATCATTAATAACTGTTGCCAAACTTGATTGATACCTAATTCAGCTGTAATACATTAGCAATCTAGTTCTGATAGCATGGCATTTAATTACGTGCAATTATTTTAAATAGACATGTTTCAAATTTTTGAAAACGTTACTTTGTGATAAAATATATTCACGTGAGACTTAATAACAGATTTTGGGTGAGTGCATTGCAATTCGACATTGGTTAGGATTGACTAAAGAGTCTGTTGTAATTTGTTCCTCGAATAGCGTGGACTTCTCTTAGCAGTCTTGTTTGGAAAATACCACCATCCAATTCAATGTTTATTTATATTCAGTCACACAAATAGAGAATATTATAAACCCCATATGCAGAAACTTAAATCATTACCTTTCCAACTCTTCCTTGAGAGCTTCAGTGGAGCAAGATCTGCTAAAAAGGCTACATATCTAAACCCATCATACCCTTGGCCTTTGTGCTGTTGTTGTGGCTAAAAGCACCAAATTGAGGACTTTGAGAGTAGCAGAAGAAAGAGAGAAACACCGAATCTTGGGGGTGTAACACTGATGGAAAAGTGCTGGTATCCAGAACATTGATCATCATTTGAGTAGATGAACATTGACTGTTTCAAACTCTCAGCAGTTTTTCATCAGAAGGAACAGCTGAGAAATGCCAAAATCCATTTGATTTGAACCTTTGGTTCCATCCCAAGACCAGCTTTGTAGAAGAGTTGCTGGGATCAATTCTTGAAAACAAGCTGTGTTTAATTCAGTTTGGCTTCAAATGTAAATAATTCCATGGGATTTTAAAATTACAACTTGTCATAAGATCTATTGAAGCACAGCAAATAGATGATGCCACACAGGGATGTCTAGGTGGCTCAGTGGGTGAAAGCCTCTGCCTTTGGCTCAGGGCATGATCTCAGGGTCATGGGATCAAGACTGGCATGGAGCTCTCTGCTCAGCAGGGAGCTTTCTTCCTCCTCTCTCTGCCTGCCTCTCTGCCTACTTGTGATCTCTCTCTCTGTGTGTCAAATAAATAAGTAAAATCTTTAAAAAAAAAAAAAAAAGGAAATGCTTTGAAGCAAGGTGAGTTGTTTCTTCATTGCATCACAAGGGAGTGACTTCCCATTGGAAGACTGTACCTATGTGACCCATTCTTTTTTTTAAGATTTTATTTATTTATTTGATAGAGAAAGAGAGAGATCACAGTTATCAGTTGCTAGACTGAATATTTTACGATGATGAAAGACAGAAACAGCATTTTTGTGAGACGTAGTTCTTGATAAAATGGCCATTAATACAATTTTTCTTGTATGTCACTGATTCTGATGGCATCATTTTCTCTATGCTTATGAGGGGGATGGTGACTAACCCAAAACCCAGCATCTTAGCTTTATTTTCTGCACAGAAGCAGCATATAACATATGCAGGTTTAGGGCGCCTGGGTGGCTCAGTTGGTTAAGCGACTGCCCTCGGCTCAGGTCATGATCCCGGAGTCGTGGGATTGAGTCCCATATCGGACTCCCGGCTCTTCGGGAAGTCTGCTTCTCCCTCTCACCTTCTTCCCTCTCATTCTCAGTCTCTCTCTCTCTAGTAAATAAATAAAAAAAAATCTTAAAAAAAACCATGCAGGTTTGGGGTATGTGACTTCACATAACTGAGTTTTAAGTGGAAAGTGGTGTACCTGGACAAATTCTCTCCTTTCTAAAATTGAGAATGCTATTTTCCATCACAAGCCATCAAAATGTATTTCTTATTACTGCTATTCCAGGAAAACTATGTATCCTGCAGGGAGATTTAAGAATTTCCTATACTGTTAAAAGGTCAAGGCTTAAAAACATGAATTCATTCTATAAAGCCACGCCATCAAGGGTGAGGCCAGGCCTCTCTTGATTTACAACTACAATAGACACCGAGCAGTATATTTTAAAATATATTGGTTTGCAAATTACATAGACTGTATTCTCTATGTCTGGATCTATTTCTTTCTATCATAGTCAGCAAAAAAGGACTTACACTTCCAATAGCAGCAGAGAAGACCACATCCTCTATCAAAGACAAATAGATAAAGCAAACTCACAGATCTTCCTGGAGAAGCAATATTTTAGCAGATTTATCTGGAGTTGGGGTTTTTGCTACAAATTTTATAAGGATAGAGAAGACAATCTACTGAGAGCTTTGGTACATTCCAAAGCTTTCTCCAGAAATAAAATATTAAATGTTGCCATCAAGCAGTACCTATACCAATAAATTATTCTACTGACTTCAAAAATGAAATAAGTACTATGAAATATAAGATATCTTTTTACTATATAAGATATTGTTTTCCTGGGCGCCTGGGAGGCTCAGTGGGTTAAAGCCTCTGCCTTCGGCTCAGGTCATGATCTCAGGGTCCTGGGATGGAGCCCCGCATCAGGCTCTCTGCTTGGCAGGAAGCCTGCTTTCTCCTCTCTCTCTCTCTGCCTGCCTCTCTGCCTACTTGTGATCTCTTTCTCTCTGTCAAATAAATAAATAAAATATTTTTTAAAAAAGATATTGTTTTCCTGAGAATAAAGGTATTGCTCTTGAAATAGCCTGGGCAGAGAGTGTACTCATCATGAAATTGCTGGTCAGTGCAGAGAACCCACACTGAGGAATGGGCTAAGACCTCTTCACTGAGCTAGAACCCAGAATGCAGAACACCACTGCAAAGATCCTGTTCCTATGGGAACCCCTGCCCTCCCTTTTTCCCTCCAAAGGCACTGAGCTCTTCCCTAAGGCCTTCCCCTCACCTCTACTCCTGCATCAGTCCCAACTCCAGACTTCAATGGGGCCAATGCAACCCTCTGCCACAAGGTGGAGGTAGAACACAGGCCATGGAAGTTGTACTGGAAGATGCTCTGGTCCTCCCCTTAGCTGACCCCAGGCCTCAAGTCAAGTGGGCCACCTCCTTCGTGAAACTCTCCACCTCTGTGTAAAATTCAGTGCAGCACAATTGACATTTGCACAAAGAGGTGAACAACTTCTTAACCTACATGGACCTACAGACCTAGATTGCACTAGCATTAGCAGAAACAGCAGAAACAGCATTTACAGAATCCCTCCTTGTTGTATTTTCTCGTCCCAACCAGAGGGGAAACAAAACCACAGAAATCACATGGCTAATAATCCTCAAAGAATCTTAGGGAGCAGATTTGCAAAGCACATTCCCAAACGGTATGCTAGACGCAGGAAGAGCAAACAGGTGGTTGGAAAAAGAAACAAAAGCTTCGTAGGAAATGAAAATTACTAGGAAGATTTCCATAGGAAATTTTAATTCACTTTTGGAAGGAATGCTATTTCTAATGCGTCTAATATGCACACACAGACGTGAAAAATGTACTTATGTTTTTAATTAGAAGTCAATTTTGTCTCACTGTCAGTTGGGATGATTAGTTCCTATCTGGTTATCACAAAAGGACAGTAAATAAATATAGGATAGAGTCCAATTTTCTGAAATAACAAAAAAGCGAGATGAGTTAAAATTTAAATGTACTTCTGCAGGTTTCTGCTCAGCAGAATTAATTTAAAAAATTCACTGCTGGGGCACCTGGGTGGCTCAGTGGTTAAAGCCCACCTTCAGCTCAGGTCATGGTCTCAGGGTCCTGGGATCGAGCCCCGCATTGGGCTCTCTGCTCAGCAGGGAGCGTGCTTCCCCTTCTCTCTGCCTGCCTCTCTGCCTACTTGTGATTTCTCTCTCTCTGTCAAATAAATAAATAAAATCTTTAAAAAAAAAAAAAGTTTAAAAAAAATTCACTGCTAAATTCCTAAGCTAGAACAATGTTGGAGGAAATTGGATCTTTCATGGATCTGTTCCATGGAATCTGAGCAGAAGCCATGCATGCTACCTCAAGGCCACGCCTTGCAGACCTCCTGCGTGACTTTCCAGGGTGAACCCTATGCAGAGGACCCAGGGAGGACCCTAAGGCTCTGGAGGATGGTGAGGCCCCTGACTGAAAGGATCCCAGTCCCTAAAGAACTACATGGAGGAAAACCAACTGCAGACCTGCCCTGCACCGTCCAGAGAGGGAGAATCCAAGGGGTATCAGGTTCAACCACTGAGATTTGGAAGCTGCAACAGCTGTTTGCCTCCAATGATGCCTGACTTCTTTCTAGTCAATGGATCACTCACCCCAGGGAAGAAAAAAGTGGAGATTTTAAGCCAAGAAACCCAAACTCATGACTTTTCAAGGGAAGGAAGCAAGACCTTGACAGGTGACAAGGGAATGTTCAAACCTTCCCTGAAGTCTTCCCACTTTGTCCATGGAAAGAAATAGGACACATCCCCGGTCACCAGACAAGAAACCCAAAGTCTTGTATTAAGTTAATTTTATCTTTTGGACATAAGCCTTTTTGACAGCTTTGTCTGTGCTTCTAGGGGAAGGCCAATGAATCTTGATGTATTTGATTGACTTGATGAATAAAACCAAATTCAGATCTCTTGAATTAATGGTTTTGTGGTTTCTCTAAGCAGCTATCTTTGTAACAGATAAAAACTTTAATTTGTATTTCCTATTTAGAGAAACTTAAAGTTCTATTCTAAAAATGAAAACAACATTACAACCAGAACAACCAAAACCGAAGAAGACCACAGAGGATCTGTATCAGGCAACAGCAGTTTCACTGGAGAGGTGAAGATAGGTCCAGAGAGATTGAGAAGTTTAAAGTCGATATTACTTGTTCACTAAGTGAACAGGAGTTCCCTGGGGGATCCCAGCAGAGACCTGAGAACAACAGGGGCCATGTCTCCAGGCTTCATGTCTCCACCACCCAAACGGACAGGCCAGCTTCCAGGGGAAGAACAGGCATGGCAGACATGCCTCAGGACACCCTCTGCAAAAGGACAGCAACCACCCAAAAGGCAATTCCCCACCATGAACCAAGTCTGCACTCACCAAATGATATGGAATATTCTATACAGTCTTCCCATCTATTGCCATTATTTGCATTCTGCCCCAGGAAATGGAGGCAAGGAGACGTTGGGTCATTTGCCCTGGGTCACACAGCTAAGAAGGGGCAGAGCCAACATTCATGCCTAGATACCTTGGAGCAAGAAAGGAGAGCTGCATGTCCCCCCAAGGGCACCCCAACACTTTGCACCCGCCCCCCCCCCAAAAAACCCAGAGGCTGACATGCCGCCTGATTCCTGCCTTCAACTCAGCACCCCAGGGAACCCACCTCAACACTGTCAGATCCAAGATGCCAGGCCCCTAGGCCCTAACCCTAACCCTAGGTTGGTTCATGAGGCTTCTGTCCCCAGAGGACTGGCCTCCAAGCCCTCCAGGTTGGCGACCTTGGAGACACACCAGAGGACTCTGCCTGCCACCAGCGAAAAACCCAGCCATATGGAGTGGAGCGAAACCTTCAGAGCAGGAGAAACCTACATGTCTCCCTGAGGACACCCCAGCATTCTTCCAACCCCTCAACAGAAACCCAGAGCCTGACATGCCGCCTAATCCTCGCCCTAAAACCAGTGCCCGGAAAGCCTGTCTCAGTGCAGGTGGATCGGGCCTGCCATTCCCCTAGGCCCCAACCCTAACCCTAGGTTTCCTTTTTTGGCTTACATCACCAGAGGACTGACTCCCGAAGCCCTCAAGATTGGGAACCCATGAGCCACACCGCAGGTCTCTGCCTACAATCCAGGAGGAAATCAGGCCATTCGGAGCTGCACCAAACCCTGAGCAGGAGAAAAGTGCATACCACACCTGAGGCTACTGCAATCTTCTAAGCACCCCTGGACACCAACCGGAACCGACTTTCAGCCATCAACTCAGCTGCCCAGGGAGCCCTCCTCTGTGCCACTCGATAATGCCTGCCATGCCCCTCAGCCTTAACCCTAAGCCTAGGTTGGATTTTCAGGCTTCTGTCCCCAGAGGCCTGGCCTCCAAGCTCTCCAAGCTGAAGACTGCTGAACTGTACCAGAGGATTCCGCCTGCCACCCAGAGAAAAATCGAGGCATTTGGAGTGAAGCAAAACATTCAGAGCAGAGGAAAGCTGCATGTCCCCCCGAGGCCACCCCAACACTTTGTGCCCACCGCCCCCCCAACAAAAACCCAGAGGCTGACATGCCGCCTGATCCCTGCCCTCAACTCAGCACTCCAGGGAGCCCGCCTCAGCGCCATCAGATCCAGGCTGCCATGCCCCTAGGCCCTAACCCTAACCCTAGGTTGGTTCATGCGGCTTCTGTCCCTAGAGGCCTGGACTCCAAGCCCTCCAGGTTGGCGACCTTGGAGACACACCAGAGGACTCTGCCTGCCACCCAGAGAAAAACCGAGCCATTTAGAGTGAAGCAAAACACTCAGAGCAGGACAAACCTACATGGCCCCTGAGGCCACCCCAACCTTCTGTGGACAAAAACCTGAAGACTGACATGCCACAGGACTCCACCTGTGGCCCAGAAGGAAACTGCGCCATTTGGAGCTGCACGAAACCCTCACAGCAAGACAGATCTGCCTACCCCCGCTGTTGCTACCTCCATTTTCAGTGGCAGACCTGGACCCTAAGCCACAGCCTGACCCTCAGCCTGACCAGCACCCTCAACTCAGCTCCCCTAGATCGGGCCTGCAATGCCCCTAGGTCCTAACCCTAACCCTACTTTGGCTTTTCAGGCTTTCCTACCCAGAGGCCTAGCCCCCTAGCCCTCCAGATTGGGGACATGTGAGCCAGACCAGAGGACTCCGGCTGCTGCCCAGAAGGAAACTGTGCCATTTGCAGATGCGCAAAACACTCTGAGCAGGAAAAACCAGCATACCCCCCCATGATGCCATCACTACTTTGGCAGCTTCCCTAGGCACAAACCCGCTGCCTGACAAAAAGACGGAACCATGACCTCAACCCAGCCCCCCATGGAGCATGCCTCAGCACCAGCAGACTGAACCTACCATGCCCATGGGCCCCAACCCTAAAGTATGTTGGTTTTTCAGGCTTTCGGGCCAAAGAGGGCCAGCCCCCAAACTCTCCAGATCGAGGACCCCTGAGCCACACGAAAGGACTCTGCCTGTCCCCCAGAAGGAAACCGTGCCCATTGAAGCTGCCCAAAACCCTCACAACAGGAGAAAGCTGTGCACCCTCTGAGGAGCCTCCCGCACATGACGGCCCCTGTTTGACAGAGAACCACAGCCTGAAACTCACTCTGTCCCCTGCCCTCAACTCACAAGCCTGGGGACCTGCCTTCAGTGAGCACAGATGTGGCCTGCCATGCCCCGTGGGCCTAACCCTAACCCTAGGTTGGGTTTTCAGGCTTCTGGCCCCAAAGGCCTCCAGACTGGGGCACCGTGAGCCACACCACAGGACTCCACCTGCGGGCCAGAACAAACTGTGCCATTTGGATCTGCGCAAAACCCTTGAGTAGGAAAAACCAGCATGTCCTCCTCAGGCCATCACTACTTTGTTTGCCACCCTGAATACAGACCGGCAGCCTGACAAAAAGTCTGACCCAAGCCCTCAATTCAATCTCCTGGGTAGGTCGCCTCAGTTCTGGCTAATTGAGCCTGCCATGACCATAAGCTCTAACCCTAACCCTAAGTTTGGGTTTTAAGTTTCATTCCCCAAAGCCTGGCTTCCAAGCCCTCCAGATTGTGTACCCCTGAACCACACCACAGGACTCCCCTGACCGCCCCCCAAGGAAAAGATCCCATTTAGAACTCCCCAAAGCATTCAGAGTAGTAGATCTCTGGTATGTTTCTCTGAGGCCCCCACCCACCCCTGGCAATCAAACCCAGAGCCTGACACTCATTCTGACCCACGGCCTCCACTCACATTCCAGTGGCACTAGTCTCTTTGCTGTCACATCCATCCTGCCATGCCTCTACATCTAATTTCAATTTTATTTTGGCTTTTTAAAGATCACATCCCAGTGGCCTGGTTCCAAATCCCAGGGAATGGGCCACCTGAGTGGAGCAGACAACTCATTCTACAACAAAGTCAGAAATCATTCCTTTTGGAACTCCAAAAAGGCTTTAGAGCAGAAAAAAATCTTATTGACGTTTCCAACTAAACCCTGCTTACTTATACTTTAATTCTGTACTGAACACACAACCTGTGAGAGCCTCTTACTCTCCTTAATTCCACCTCTCAATTCAGAGCTCTGTGAAGGTCTCCACGCCTAAGCACAACACACCTTCCATGCTCCTTGGCCTACTGCTAGCCTTGTTTAAAACGTGAGTGTAAACATGAACACCTTTCTTTGAAGAGTACATACAAGCCACCTATGGACACATGAAAAAGTGCTTCATATGAATAACCATCAGGGAAATACAAATCAAAACCATAATGAGGTACCACCTCACAACAGCTGGCATGGCTAAAGTTGTCAACATAGGAACAACAAATGTTCACAAGGATGCAGAGAAAGAGGAACCTCCTAAATGGCTGGTGGGAACACAAGCTTGTATAGCCACTCTGTAAAATGGTATCAAGTTTCTGGAAGAAGTTAAAAATAGAACTACCCTACCACCTAGCAATTGCACTACTAGTTATTTACCCCGAAGATACAGATTTAGTGAAAAGTAGGGGCACCTGTACACCAATGTTTAGAGCAGCAATATCCACTATAGCCAAACTATGGGAAGAACCCAGATGTCCACGGACAGATGAATGGATAAGGAAGATGTGGTTCATATTCACAACGGAATATTATTCGGCCATCAGAAATGATGAATACTTACCATCACATCAACCTGGACGGAATTGGATGATATTATGCTAAGTGAAGTAAGTCTGTCAGAGAAAGACAACTGTCATATGGTTTCACTCATATGTTAAATATATGAAACAGAACACAGGATCATAGGGGAAGGGAGGGAAAACTGAGTGGGAAGTCATCAGAGAGGGAGGAAAACCATAAGAGACTCTTAACTACAGAAACAACTGAGGGTTCCTGGAAGGGAGGGGGTTTGGGAATGGGGTAACTGGGTGATGGGCATTAAGTAGGGGACATGATGCAATGAGCATTGGGTGTTATAGACAACTGATTATTGAACACTACACCGGAAACTAATGATGTACTATAAGTTGGCTAATTGAATTTAAATTAAACAAAAAGAACTCAAACAATCCTAAAAATCTGTATGAACCATAAAAGACACTGAATAGCCAATGCAATGTTGAGAAGAGAAACAAACCTGGAGGAGTCACAATTCCAGATTTCAAGTTATACAACAAAGCTGTAGTCATCCTAACAGTATGAGACTGGCACAAAAATAGATACATCAACCAAGGGAACAGGAGAGAAGCTCATGCATAAACCCACAATTATGTGGCCAATCAATCTTCCACAAAGCAGGCAAGAATATTGAAAGGGAAAAGGACAGTCTCTACAACAAATGGTATTGGGAAAACAGGAGATATCTATGCACAAAAGAATGAAATTAGATTGCTTTTTTATGCCATATAGACAAATAAACTCAAAACAATTTCAAGACCTCAATGTGAGACTTGAAACCATAAAAATCCTACAAGAGGGCACAGACAATAACTTCTTGACAATGGATCATAGCGGCACTTTTGTAGACTGTCTCCTGACTCAAAGCAAACAAAAGCAAAAATAAACTATTGGGACAACATCAAAATAAAAAGTTTCCACAAAGCAGAAAAACAATGAATAATAATAATAAGACAACCTACTGAAAGGAAGAAGATATTTGCAAATATCCTACGCAATCAAGAGATAGTAGCCAAAATATGTAGAACTGATACAACTCAACACCCACAAAATAATCCAGTTAAAAAATAGGCAGAAGACATGAACAGACATTTCTCTAAAGAAGAAATACAGATGGCCAATGGTCACATGAAAAGATGTTCACTGTCACCCATCATCAGGAAAATGCAAATCAAAAGAACAATGAGATATTACCTCATACTGTCAACACCAGAAGACACAACAGATGTTGGGAGAATGTGGAGAAAGGGGAATTCTCATGCATTATTGATGGGAATGCAAGCTGGTGCAACTACTATGGAAAACAGCATGGAGGTTTCTCAAGATGTTAATCCAGCAATCACACTACTGGGTATTTACCCAAAGAATATGTAAACAATAACTCAAAAGGATACATGTACCCCTATGTTTCTTGCAACATTATTTACAGCATCACAATATGGAAGCAACACAAGGGTCTGTTGATAAAGTGATAAATGAGATGGCAAGTGTGTATACACACACACACACAATGGAATATTACTCAGCCATAAAAAGAATGAAATCTTGCTATTTTCAGCCACATGGATGGAACTAGAAAATATTATCCTAAGTGAAATCAGTCAGAGAAAGACAATACCATATAATATCACTCTTATGTAGAATTTAAGAAACAAATGTACATACATAAAGGAGAAAGAAGAGCAAACCAAAATACAGATTCTTATTGACAGAACAAATTGATGGTTACCAGATGGGAGGTGGATGGAGGTATGAGTGAAATAGATGAAGGGGACTAAGAGTACACTTTTCTTTTAAGATTTTATTTAGATAGATAGAGATCACAAGTAGGCAGAGAGGCAGGCAAAGAGGGGGAAGCAGCCTTCCTGCTAAGAAAGCCCGATGTGGGGTGCGATCCCAGGACCCTGAGATCATGACCTGAGCCGAAGGCAGAAACTTTAACTCACCGAGTCACCCAGGTGCCCCAAGGGTACACTTTTCTTGATGAGCACTGAGTAATGTATAGAATTACTGAATCACTCTATTGTACACCTCAAACCAATATAACACTGTATGTTAGCTTGACCAGAATTAAAATAAACAATAAAAAAAATATTTTTCTTTCAGTAACCTATTTGAAAAAGCTATTGCTATGCAATGTTCATGAACCCTACTTGGGAGTATTTACTCTACAATAATTATTCACTCTATGCCTCGAATTCAAATTTCACTAAGTTCTCATACTTTACCTGTTAATCCTAGCCCACAGGAGCCATGGCCCCTTTCTGTCCAAGATCAGCACCTATGCATTCAAGAGTGTAAGTAGAGACAGATGCCACTTCACAGTCCAGAAAGCTATTATCGTATGTGTTTTAGTGTGAGATAGTCACAGAGTGTGGGACAGGTTTCAGAGCAGGTTTGTTATATATCCTGGATCTCTAATTAATTCAGTGGTCATTACCCAGATAAATTTGGCTAATAGGTTCCCTGTGGATGGGCTTACTTCCAAGCACCTACATGGAAGATGCAAAGGTATGTGGACTCAGTGCCAGACAGGAAGAGGACCAAGTACAGACAAGGGTACGATCCCTCCCCTGATCCAGGAAGTGCCATGAGAGCAGGTACAGGAGGCAGAAGCAATGGGAAACCACCAAGATCACCAGCTGAAGGCAGGAGGCACAGCTCACAGGATCTTGAGATGCAGGGCATGGAGGCTGCTCTGAACTATGTCTGGGGGTGGGGGGCGGGGAAGGAATGAGAAGGAGAAACCACTCCTCCTGGTCCATGCCAACTGCCCACCACTCCTGGCATACATCAGTCTACACAGCTGAAACAGCCTGGGCTCAGGATGGGTTGGCTCGAGTCCCTTAACCCTCAGTGGGACAACTGGCTCCAGGGCTCAGGTACATGCTGAGGGAGGTGAGAGGGAAGGCTGCCCCTCCCAGGTCATCCCCTTCTTGAGCAGACAGCCCTCCAGGACTGCTGAAAACCCACTAAGAGTTTCAAAAGACATGCCATGAATGAACTAAGGCATTGAGAAATAGAAAACAATATTCATTTTTAAGATCAGAGATGTCAGCTCAGGAAGTGGGGAGAGCTTCCCTGAGGAAGACTGAGGGGAGGGCAGGTCAGGCTGAAAAGGGAGATGTGGCTCTCCGGATTGGGGACCTGCAGCCCCCTTCCAGGGCAGAGCATTGTCCTCACCTCACAGGGGATCCATGGAAGTGTTCCATCAGGGGACTGATAGTGCTGCCTCTCGAGAAGGCTACCCTGGCATCGGGTTGCACAGGGCAGAGGACGAGGACCAGATGGAGGGAGAGCAACACCCCAGAGGCCATGGGGCAAGAGCAGAGGCTCATGACCATGAAGATGATGAAAAGTAGGATGCAGCAGCATGGAAGCTGGTGGCACAAAAGTGCCATGGGCACAGTGCCCACAGCTACAGTGATTGGGTACCTTCTGTGCCAGACTTGGGCTCCAGACTAGTCCTAACCACAACCCTAGGAAGTGTGCACCACCATCACCTTCCTCTCCCCATGCTGCTGCTAGGAATCACAGTCATCAGATCCCAATCAGCTTCCATGGAAACCAAACAGTGGCTCCCACCACACACTGCCCCTCTGGTGGCAGCCCAGTGCAACCCTCGTGCCTGACCAGAGACTGCTGTCTAGCTGTCTCCACACAGCTCCAGACAGGAGGGTGTCCCTGAATTCCACAGGATCTGATGAGAAAGATCCACAGACCCCACCAGCCCACCCACCGCCAACACCTAATGGGTCACTTGGGACCTCGGCTATTGTCATGAAGCTCACCATAACCTGTTTCCATCACTTCCAACAGAAAACCTGGTTCTGATCCCCCACAATACTATACATCCTTGTTGCTGACCTGGGGCCATGCCACAAACCCACATGGCAACTTTCTCTTAGAGGAGGCCACCCCTAAACCTCCTAGAAAATGTTTCTAATGAAGTACAAGTCCATTAGGACTATGGTGTGAATGGTGGTGCACAGTAGTAGTCAGTAATTCTAACAGGAGTTGACCAACCCCCCAATCTCACAAAACCTTCCTCTGTCCGATGGAATTCATATTCTGCCTTCGGAAAAAAAAAACTCAGGAAACAAACCTTTAATCTGAATGCTCCCTTCGCCTTCTGGTTCAAATCTTGTCCAACCACAATGATATGAAATTAGAAATCAGTCACAAGAAGACAATGGAACAGTCAAAAATATGTGGAGATTTAACAACATACTGCTTAATAATCAACAGTCAAAGAAGAAATCATAAGAAATTTTAGAAGTACCTTGAGACCAAAAAAGAGAATCTACAGAAACTTATGGGATGCAGCAAAAGTAGTTCTAAGGGGAAGTTCATAGGTCCTCATCAATTCACAAGAAATCTCTCCAACAGACATCCTAATTTTACATAGGAAAGAAGTAGGAAGAAGGAAAAAAAAAAAAAACAAGCAAAGCCCCAAATCAGAAGAAATAAGGAAATAACAAAAAGAAATGTGGAAATAAATCTAATGGAGACTAAAAAGTCAAAACATCAATGAAAATAAGAGTTGCCTTTTTTGGAAAGATAAACAAAACTGAAACTTTTAGCTAGACTCACCAAGAAAGAGAGAGGGTTCTAATATAATCAGGAAAGAAAGATGATTAATTCCTGTCTCATACCAAAATCCTAGAGAACATAGGCAGTAACCTCTTCAACCTTGGCCACAGCAACTTCTTGCAAGACACCTCTCTAAAGGCAAGGGAAACAAAACCAAAAGTGAACTTTGGGGACTTCATCAAGATAAAAAGCTTCTGCACAGCAAAGGAAACAGTCAAGAAAACTAAGAGGCAACCACGGGATGGGAGAAGGTATTTGCAAATGACATGTCAGATAAAGGTCTGGTATCCAAGATCTATAAAGAACTTCTCAAACTTAACACCCAAAAAACAAATAATCCAGTCAAGAAATGGGCAGAAGACATGAATAGACACTTATCCAAAAAAGACATACAAATGGCTAATGGACACATGAAAAAATGCTCCACATCACTTGCCATCAGGGAAATACAAATCAAAACCACAATGAGACACTACCTTACACCAGTTAGAATGGCAAAAATTAACAAGACAGGGAACAAAAAATGTTGGCAAGGATGTGGAGAAAGGGGAATCCTCCTACACTGTTGGTGGGAATGCAAGCTGGTACAGCTAACTGAAAAACAGTATGGGGTTCCTCAAGATGTTAAAAATAAAGCTATCCTACAACCCATCAATTGCACTACTAGGTATTTACCCAAAGATACAGATTTAGTGAAAAGAAGGGGCACATGCACCCCAATGTTCATAGCAACAATGTCCACAATAGCCAAACTGTGGAAGGAGCCAAGATGTCTTTGAACAGACGAATGGGTAAAGAAGATGTGGTCCATAAACACAATGGAATATTAGCCATCAGAAAGGATAAATACCTACCATTTGCAACAACATGGATGAGACTGGAGGAGATTATGCTAAGTGAAATAAGTCAATCAGGGAAAGACAATTATCATATAGTTTCACTTCTATGTGGAACATAAGGAATAACACAGAGGATCGTAGGGGAAGGGAGGGAAAAATGAATGGGAAGAAATCAGAGAGGGAGACAAACCATATGAGACTCTTGACTCTGGGAAACAAACTGAGGGTTGCAGAAAGGGAGATGGGTACTGGGATGGGATAACTGGGTGATGGCCATTAAAGAGGGCACATGTGGTGATGAGCACTGGCCATCATACTCAACTAATATATCATTGAACATTACATCAAAAACTAACAATGTACTATACCTTGACTAAGTGAATTTAAATTTTTAAAAAATATGAAAAACTTAAAAAAAGGGAAAGAAAGATGAGTCATGACAATGAATACCACAAAAATACAAAGGATCATAAAAGAGTACTGTGAGCAAGTAGAGGCCAACACACTGGACAACCTAGAAGAGATGGATAAGTTCCTACCAACAAGCAAGAAAGACTGAACAGTGAAGGAAAAAAAAAAAAAAACCTGAACAGATTGATCACTAGTAAAAAGATTTATTTGATAATCAAAAACAAATGTCCAAGACCAAACAGTTTCACTGGGGATTTCAATCAGACAGTAGAAGAGGAATTAATACAAACCCTTCTCGAACTCTTTAAAAAATAAGAGAGGAGGGCATACATCCAAACTTATTTTATGAGGCCAGCATTACCCTGCTACCAAAACAAGACAAGGACACTACAAGAAAAGGAAACACCAATATCCCCCATGAACATACATGCAAAAATCTTCAACAAATTATCAGCAAACTGAATTCAACAATATATGAGGAGAATTACACAACACAATCAAGTGGGATTTATTCCAAGGATGCAAGGATGATTCCACATCTGCACATCAACCAATGGGATACATCACCTTAACAAAATAAAAGATAAAAATCTTATGATTGTTACAATAGATGCAGAAAGAACATTTGTCAAGATTCGATATGCATTTAAGAAAAAAAACTCAAACCATCTTGATATAGAGGGAACATACGTCAACACAACAAAGGCCTTATATGAAAGCCCACAGCTGACATCATACTCAAGGGTGAAAAACTGAAAACTTTTCCACTAAGATCAAGAACAAGACAAAGGTGCCCACTCTCACCAGTTTCATTCAACATAGTATTGAAAGTCCTAGACAAAGCATTTAGAAAAAACAAAGAAAGAAAGATATGAAATCCAAATAGGAAAACAAAACTGTCACTATTTGCAGATGACCTGCTATATATATAAATCCCTAAGGATTCCACCAAAAAACTGTTAGAATAAACAAATTCAGTAAAGCTGCAGAATACAAAGTCGATATACAGAGTCCTGTTGCATTTCTCTCTCTCTTTTTTTTTTTAAGATTTCACTTATTTATTTGACAGAGAGATCATGAGCACAAGCAGGGGGAGTAACAGAGGGAGAGAGAGAAGCAGGCTCCCCATTGAGCAGGGAGCCCCATGCAGAGCTCCCTCCCAGCACCCCAGAATCATGACCTGAGCTGAAGGCAGATGCTTCATCAATGGAGCCACCCAGATGTCCCAACTTGTTGTGTTTCTATATACTGAAGACAAACTTTCACAAAGAGAAACTAAGAAAGCAATGTCATTTACAATTGCATAAAGGAAAAAAATCTAGGAATAAAAGTAACCAAGAATGAGAAAGACCTGGTTCACTGAACACATGGTGGAAAAGAAAGGAAGAACATGTGTGTGTTGGGGTGGGGAGGAATGTATGGGTCAAAGAAATGGAAGATGACACAAATAAATGGAAGCATATGTCATGCTAAGTAACTGGAAGAGTTAATAATGTTAACATGTCCATCATATCCAAAGCAGTCTACAGATGTGATGAAAGAAATCCCTATCTGAATCCCAATGGCATTATTCAAAGAAATAGAAGACCATTCTAAAATTCATATGGAATCACTAAATACCCTAAATACCCAAAGCGATCTGGAGAAAGAAAGCTTCAGTCACCACACTCCTGGATTTCAAGACAGATTATAAAGCTATAATCATCAAAACAGTATGGTACTGGCATAAAAAGAGACACACAGGTCAATGGAACAGAATAGAAATCTCAAAAACTAATCCACACATATATGGTCTTAACTTACAACACAGGAGCAGAAAGTATACAATGTGGAGAGGACTGTCTTTTCAGTGAATGGTACTGGGAAAACTGACACTAAATGCAGAAGAATGTAACTAGATTGCATTCTTACACAGCACGCAAAAATTTTAAATGGATGAATGACTTGAACATAAGATCTGAATCCATAAACCTCCAAGAAAAAAACACAGGTAATAAGTTTTTCAACATTTCGGTGAAGAGTCTTTAGATTGGACACCAAAAGGAAAGGCAACATAAGCTAAAATAAAAAAGTGGAATGACATTAAGCTGAAATCTGCATGGCGAGAGAAACCAACAAAAACTTAAAAGGTGACCTACCCAATGAGAAAAATTATCTGCAAATCATATGCATAAGAAGAGGCTAATATCCAAAATACACAAAACATGCATACAAATCAAACAGAAAAGCTATATAAAAAATGGGGAGAATATGTGAATAGATACTTTCCAACGATGGCACACAGGTGGCTAACAGACACAGAAAAATTTGTTCAACATCACTAATCATCTTCAGGGAAACATAAGTCAAAACCGCAATCAGCTGTCACCTCACAACTGTTGGAATGGCAATTGTCCCAGAGACAGACACCAGGTGTGCTCCAGGGTGTGGAGACAAGGGGACCCTGTACACTGTTGGTGGGAATGGAAATTGGTGCAGCCACTGTGACAAACACTATGGTGGTTCCTGACAAAATAAATAGAACTACCACACAACCCAGTAATTGCTCTACTAAGTATTTGGAGAATGCAAAAACACTCCCTCAAAAAGAGGGATGCAGGGGCACCTGGGTGGCTCAGTGGGTTAAAGCCTCTGCCTTCGGCTCGGGTCATGATCTCAGGGTCCTGGGATCGAGTCCCGCGAAGGGCTCTCTGCTCAGTGGGGAGCCTGCTTCCCCCTCTCTCTCTGCCTGCCTCTCTCCCTACTTGTGATCTCTTTCTCTCTGTCAAATAAATTAACAAAATATAAAAAAAAAAAAAGAGGGATGCACTCCCATGTTCACTGCAGCATTGTTCACAATAACCAGACGTGAAACATAGACCTCAGGAGCATTACGCTAAGTAACTCAGACACAGAAAGACAAACGCCAGATGGTCTCATGGACATTCCACATGGAAACAAAAAAAATACTGAACTCAGATACTGAGAACAGATTAATGGTTGCCAGATTCGGGGAAAGGGGAGAAATGGGTGAATGTGGTCAAAGACGCCATGTTTGGGTGATAAAATCTGTAAGTCATGGGATGTTCTGTGCACCATGGAGATTAAAGCTAACCCTGCAGGATGAAGTACAGGTCCTCTCACTGTTTTAAAGTACAGTGTTCCTAGGAAAACTTTCACAGCAGAAATGGTGTCAACGAAAGAAGGAATTGCCATTCGTTTCTACAGAAAGATTAGTGAGCATGCTCAGACTCCAAAAATTCCTTCCCTTTGACTTTTCTTAGGCCTCAGGACACAACTTCCTAATGGATGCCCAAAGTAAATGGAGATAAAGCACAGCAGATGCTCACAGATAC
>JAPYYJ010001699.1:0-13826 GCA_028533885.1 Nasua narica | reverse complement strand
AAACCCTTGAAGTGTAATCTCCAGTCAAGTTTGATCTTTCATCATTATTTAAAGGCCTCAGTGCCAATTAAGCTGAATCATCTCCTTCTCATAATTAATTACTACAGTAACTTTAAGATTATAATGCAGAGTAGATGGTGATGAAGAAGTGAAAAGAGAGAAAAACACTTTGGTTAAATTGTATCAGTAAATTGTATCAGTAAATTGTACCAGAGTGGCTCAGGCTCAGTTGGTTAAGAATCTGCCTTCAGCTCAGGTCATGATTTCAGAGTTCTGGGATGGAGCCCTGCATCTGGTTCCCTGCTCAGGGCAGAGTCTGATTATCCCTCTTTCTTTTCCCCTCCCCCTGCATGTATTAATTTTCTTAAATGCAAATGTGATTAAATCTATTGGCAGCTAAACATTCTTTGGAGGTTTTCCCAGTAATAAGTGTAAACTGTTAGCATACAGTGATTTTATAATCTGGTGCCTACCTACTTTTCCAGTCATGTTACCAGATTTCCCTGGACTTCTGATACCCAACCACACTCAGTATTTACAACTCCACACTATTCCATGATATTTCATCACTCTATGTCTTTACACACTATTCTCCTTCTACCTAAGCCTCTTACTTTTCCTGTATGTGTTCTCAAAATTTCAATTTAATTTTCAACCCTAAAATATAACAAGTTAAATGTTCTCTTACGTATCTTCTAGCCACCCCGAAAACTTTTACTATGCTTTCATGCAGTATTATCCTTACATTGGTTGTAGGACTTACTACATTTTATGTATTATTTATTCCTAGTCTCCATGAGACATTAGTTTTTCTAAAAATTAGAAGCCACTGGTCTACCTCACCTACCACTTGAAAAAATATATTGTTTTGATTGAATGATAAGGCAAATGAACAAATCATAGAATAAGTTTATGAATGAGGCAAAAAGGCGAATAAAATCCCACACAATATTTGAGAAAAGGAATGAAAAGGAACAGGATTAGGATTTGGGGGCGATCTTCACACTGAGTTTGAAATGACCATGTTTCATCAAATAGGGAGGACAGAACTTTGAGATCTGTTGCATGGATTTGGAATACCATGAAATAGTTTCAGAAGTAATTATAAGCCTGGATTAATTCAACTATACCAACTCTTAATCCATATACAATAACATTTATGTAGCAAATGCTTACTTGAAACACCTAAGATATTGCTGTGCAAGACTGAGATCTGCTGAACAGAACCCTATTATTGCACTCACATTGATGGATGTTGACTATAGGATTATATCTGCATTAATAAATGTCCCACAGACACATGCTTTATAAATCACATCACTGACAATGAGTGATTTGACCTGCTGTGTAACTTTATCTTATCAGATTTCTAGTAAGGTGTTTGATAATGTTTCTGTTTACTGAAGAAAGAGGTTTTTAATTTATTACAAAGAAAATTATTGCCATCACAATCCTATTGTAGTTTTTTACTGGCTAGATTTTCTTGTGGAAAAGAAATATATGTCCCCTGTTACTTGGTCAGTAAAAACATTTACATTTTCACATATAGAAGTCTCATTATCTGCCAAGTTGGTGCTGAAACAGCATGAGGCATTAATTGTTATGCAGAAATAGACTTATGAATATGCTAAAATGGGATAGGGGTTAACATTTATGACTGCTTATGTATTTGTATATTTAATGTCCCTGTTTATTTCATGTGGAACCTTTACTTTATGAGTGCATACAAAGGAGAATTTATGTTTGTGAGGGGTTTTGTGTCAGGGATAATATGTGAACAAACAGTTATGCTTGCTGACCTCCCTCTTTTTCTCCTAAGAACATTCGTGAATGAAAAATTCAATGAACAAGAATCTTTTTTTCATTCACTGTTACCCTTTGTTCTGTGATTATGTTTGGTATTAAGAGGCATATCTATATACATCTCCATAAAATAAAGAGCTCAAGACAGTCAGAAATTTATGTAAAATCTAGTATTTTCTAAGAACATGTCAAAACAAATACAAATACCCAAGAAAACCCATTTGTGCCTTACTATATGACTCAGCTTCTTAAATTTTTTCAACCAAAAGATATTTTTACATTAATTTTTTACCCCCTTTTACTTTCTTATATGTGTGAAGTAATGTTGCCTAATCCTTCATGGTGACATTAGTTTAGGAATGTCACTTTCATTATACCATTTCATTGGGTTCTGCCTGAATATCTGTTAAGTAACATTGTAAACTACAAATGGACTAATGATTTATGTCTTTAAACATTTATTTATTTTCTTAATTTTCTGTTACAATGGGGTTAACCTAGGATTCACCTGTCTTCCAATGTTTAGACATTGGAAGAGATAGAGAGATAGAGAGATAGACAGACTTGCATACATTTTAAATGAATGGGAATTCTAGTAAAGATAGTAAGCGCTGTTTTCATAACTCCTTTCACAAAACTCTCCAAAATGAATGGAAAAACACAAAATAAAGGAGAAAGTTTATCTGCATTTGAGCTAGTGAATTATAATAACTCAGTAATATAAACTCTGAAGAAAAAAGCTGCCAAATCAAGTAAAAATTAGGCCCAATATAAAAGGGAAGCACCAATTTGATATATATCTTCTTTAGTTTATATCACTACACCAGCAGGTCAGTTGTATGAGAAAGTGGATTCTACTTTGGAGATATGAAAGGACATGATTAAGCCATCAAAAAAATGGGGGCACCCCATTTTTGTTTCATCAGTTAAGTTAAAATAATGGAAGAAGCAAAACTGAAATATATTCAACCTTTTTTTTTTCTTTTTTGGACCAATTATAACCTGAACTTGAAGATGACGCAGGGCTAAATAGAGAACAGAAATATCTGAGTACATTGTTTTGGACAGTGGGCTCTGAAGATTGCTTCAGGCTTCCCTGGTTTGCTCACACAGACTCAGTTGAAGTCTCAGGACATTCCCCTGAACTTACGATTAGACCATCCTACAGAGCTGGCCTTGGATGTGTGGGGATTCCATCTATTTGTAGAGAAAATTGGTGTACCTAATGTGCCCAGTATGCATTTTCCTACCACCTGTCTTATTTATCTTTTCCACTCAAGCAACTTGGCCACTGAACAAAAAATGACCTAACCAACAAGTTTAAAGTCCATGGATAGAATTCAAACTATGTCAGGTAAAAAAAGAGGAATCAGTACTTGCTTGGACAGCATACATACTAAAATTGGAATGATACAGAGAAGATTAACATGGCCCTCCATGCAAGGATAGCACACAAATGTGTGACGTGGTCCATATTTAAAAAAAAAAAAAGGAATCAGTTAAGGAAAATTGGCAGCAGCTGTTCTGGACAAGTATCAGTCCCAGATACTAGATACAAATGCTTCCGTTCTATAGTATTTTCATCATCACCATCATCATCTGTAACAACAAGCACAAACCCTACAAATAAATGAAAGACATAAATATTACAAATATCTTACATAAATATGTAAGATATGTAGATGCTTGAAAGAATATGTACTTAGTATAGAAAAATGAGTAAAATTTCCAGAGCTCTTTTTTCTTTTTTCTTTTCTTTTCTTTTCTTTTCTCTTTTCTTTGCTTTTCTCTGCTTTTCTTTGCTTTTCTTTTCTTCTTTTCTTTTCTTTTTTCAGAGCTAGTTTCATTGAGTGTAACATTGAAATACAAAATAGCCAAGCCTCAAATACTTGCTACCCCTGGGGCAAAATGCTACCTTAGCTCGTGATGGTGCAAGACAAGTTTGGTCATTTCTTTCGATTTTATAGTTCAGATACATACTACTAAGACACAGAAGTTGTATTTCCGAAAGTTCATAGAGTTAAAAATATTGCTCAGAATTGTAAATAGTTTGTATATTTGATTATGGAGTATGTGAGAAATAATGTTGAGTTAAAAGCTGGAAACTTAGTAGATGATCATCTCTGAAGGGATTCTCTTATCATTATAAATAACTTGACTATTTCTCTTATAACTGAACAGGAGACTTTGAAAGATTTTAGGTATGAGAATTCTACAAACTGTGTCTTACAGATATGAGAGAGAGGAGAATGTAGTTAATCGATTAGTGGGAGGGAAGCCTAAAAGGGAGAATTGCTGTAGGTCACCAAAGTAATCTCTTTGGGAGGCGGCTGCATTTTGACTCTTAGGAAGGAGGATTTCAGAAATATTACAGAGAGGAAAAGCCAGAAGAGATTAGACACTGTTGAGCCTGACCTTTAATTACACTGTATTGTTGTGGTTGACTCTCAACTATATTAGGTTTGTGGTTTCATGAAAGTTATCGAGAACATCTACAATTAGCTAACGCAGTGACTGTATAAAGATATCTTTTTGTGAAGTGCTAGCAAAGCAAGAAAAGTAAACAAATAAATAAACAAGTCATTTACTTTGTTTCTTCCTCATGCAACATTCAATTTTATGGCCAGTCAAAAGTCCATGCTGTATGAGACAAAATTCAAGTAGCATTTTGGGAGAAAATATTTAAAACATTTAATTAAAAAATATTACTCTTAATAAGATGAACCAGATTTACAAGTTATTTTTAAAAAATGAGTCAATGAATTAAAAAATGTGCCAAACATAAAAACCAAGGAAACCATAGTACTAAAATTTAGTGCCAATTAAATAAATGAAAATTAGAGCAAACATGCTATTTTACTTTTCTCCTATGAGGTTATTACAAATAAATCAATAAAATTTAAGTCTAATAGCAGTCATTGGGAAGGTGAAGTAAAATATAGTATTTCAATCATTGTTTTTAAGAATATAACTTCTAGGGGCACCTGGGTGGCTCAGTGGATTAAAGCCTCTACCTTAGGCTAAGGTCATGATCCCAGGGTCCAGGGATCGAACCCCACATCAGGCTCTCTGCTCAGCAGGGAGCCTGCTTCCCCTCCTCTCTCTGCCTGCCTCTCTTCCTACTTGATATCTCTCTCTCTTTCTCTCTCTGTCTCTCATCTTGTCAAATAAATAAATAAAATCTTTACAAAAAAAAGAATGTAAGTTTGGAAGCAATTTGGCTATACATACTGATGAAAATAGCAAGTGTGGGGTGCCCCACAACAAATAAACCCCAATTTTAGGAATCAGTGCTTTGGAATTACATGTATAAGTACAGATGTATAGACAGTAAAGTACATTTCAGATATCTTAGTAAAGTAAATCACTGAAATGACTACCTAAATTATCTAAAAGCCTCGCATGTGAAGTAAAATATAGTGCTATGCTGCTACCACAATGTGATAGAAGGATAATTTACTGACATCAAAAGATATCTGAAACATAATGTCATACCAAAGGAAAAATAAAAAAACTTTTCAGAAAACAAAATATAACAGAAAAATGGTTTTGTGTATATACGTGGTTGTGTATATATATGTATTCGTATGCCTGAGTTTAGATGTGTGAGTGAATATATACTTACACAGAAAGAGGAGAGAGCATCAAAAAATTATACTACAAACTTTGTAGTTTCTTTATGTTTGTTATTAACTTTAGTTATTTTATGTTTGTTTTGTATTTAAGTGCTGCCATGTTGGGCACATAAATATTTAAATTGTTATATCTTGTTCGAAATCCTTTTTATTATTATATAATGTCCTTCTTTGTCTCTTGTTATAGTCTCTGTTTTAAAGTCCATTTTTCCTGACATAAGTATTACTACTCCAGCTTTCTTTTGACATCAATTTGCATGAGAGATGTTTCTCCATCCCCTCACCTCCAATCTACAGATGTTGTTAGGTCTAAGATGAGTCTCTTATAGGCAGAATATAGAGGGGTTTTGTTTTTTGTTTTTTATCTATTCTGTCACCCTATGTCTTTGATTGGAGTATATAGTCCACTTACATTCAAAGTAGTTATTGCTAGATACATATTTATTGCCATTTTATTACCTGTTTTGTGGTAGTTTTTGAAGATTTTCTCTGATCCTTTCGTGTCTTATCTCTCTTTTGTGGTTTGCTGGTTTTCTTTAGTGATATATTTGGGTTCTTTCTCTTTACTTTTTTTTTTTTTAAAGATTTTATTTATTTATTTGACAGAGAGAGAGATCACAAGTAGGCAGAGGCAGGCAGAGAGAGAGGGGGAAGCAGGCTCCCTGCTGAGCAGAGAACCTCATGCAGGACTCTATCCCAGGACCCTGAGATCATGACCTGAGCCGAAGGCAGAGGCTTTAACCCACTGACCACCCAGGCACCCCCTTTCTCTTTACTTTTTGTGTATTTATTAGTGGGTTTTGATTTCTGGTTATCATTAGGTTTGTATAAAATATGTTCCACATATAGCATTCTGTATTAAGTTGATGGTCACTTAACTTTGAAACCTTTCATTATTCTTCTTCTCCCCACATTTTAGGTATATGGTATCGTATTTTACATCCTTTTATTTTGGGAGTTCCTTGGCTGATATTTTATAAAAGTATTCATTTCTTCACAGCTTTATTTTTCCTACCTTCATACTGTCACTTTTGGTCTTTCCTTCCCATTGAGTCCCCTTTAATATTTCTTGCAGGGCTGATTTAGTGGTCATGAACTCCTTTAGTTTCTGTTGGTCTGGGAAACTCTTTATCTCTCCTTGTATTGCTGGATAGAAATGTGTATGTGATAGAAATAATGTGCGACTGCAGATTTTTCCCATTCAGCAATTTGAATATATCCTGCCACTCTCTTCGGGCTTTGAAAGTTACTGCTAAAAACCTTGTGATAGCCTTATGGGGGTTTCCCATATATGTAACTGTCTTCTTTTGCCTCAGTGCTTTTAAGTTTTCTTTCTTTATCATTATATTTTGCCATTTTAATTATAATATGTCTTGGTGTGGATCTGCTTTTGTTGATTTTGTTGGAGGTTCTCTGGGCCTCCTGGGTCTGGATATCTGTATCCTTCCCAGATTAGGGAAGTTTTCAGCTATTATCTCTTCAAATAAATTTCCTACTCCTTTTTCTCTTTCTTCTTCCAGGATTTCTATACTGTGAATATTATTACGTTGGATGGAGTTCCTGATTTCCCTAAGACTATTCTCAATTTGTATAATTTTTTTTTCTCTTTTTTGTTTGGCTTTATTACTTTCTGTTACTCTGTCTTCTAGGTCATTAATTTGTTCCTCTACTTCTTCCAGGCTTCTATTCATCTCATCAATCTTGTTTCTCATTTTGTTTATTGAGCCTTTTATCTCTGCTGTTAATCCTTATCTCTGTTAATGGTCTCACTCATGTCTTCCACTCTTTTCTCAAGTCCAGTAAATATCTTTATTATCATTATTTTAAATTCTCTATCAAGGATATTACTTATATCTGTTTCACTTAAATCTCTGGTTATGGCTTTGTCCTATTGTTTCATTTGGGACAAATTATTCTGTCTTCTAATTTTTGTCTAAGTTTTTGTGCCTGCTTCTGTGTTAGGGATGTATGTCTTCTGTTCTTGAGAGTGGCGGCCTTATGAAAAAGAAGTCCTATCGTGCCCTGAAGTGTAGTGTTCCCTGTTCCCAAGGGCCTGACACTTCAAAGAGTGTCTCCATTGTATGCTGTTTGTGCTCTGCTATTGTGTTCTGTCTACTTTATCTTTCAGGCCAGTCCTCTGCCGAGGTTCACTTTGGCTGTTGTGGGAAGTGTTTGGTCTTTTACCTGAATGTGGAACATTTTAACTATCTTTGCTCTGGTCTGCATGTGAAATGATACCTGTCACCACTGCTACCAGAACCAAGGCTCTACAAAACTCTGGATGGAAGACGTGATAGGAGCAGAGAGTTGAGCTGGTTCTCTGGTGGAGGGAACCTGCCTTGCTGGGACTGACGCAATCATGACTAAGAAGGGCAGTTCTTCCAGGGCATGGGGAGACATGGCTTGGTGTTCCTTCAGGTGGTTCTGTGTTTATGCTGGGAAGCAGGGTGGGAAATGGCACCTGCCAATTGCTTCATTCCCAGAGGAGTCTCTCTGTGAATGCTGCCTCTCTAGGAAATGTTTTAAGATAAGCAAATAAAATCCCTCCTGTGTGCCCCAGACCCTCTTTAGATCGCTGTTTGCATGCTATATGTCCAAAGACTGTTTGCCCTGCCTTCTATCCAGGATCAGCACAAATACTTCTCGGCTCTACCTGAACCAAGCCTGCTGACCTTTAGAGCTCCAATTTTAAGCCCCACTGGTTGCAAGAACTCATGAAATTTGGCCCATCTTTCTTTCCAAGCCAACTGCTATGGAGATTTGTTTTCCCCATTAACTCCTCTCTATGTGCTATTTTTTTTTAATGTGTTTTTCTTTTCTTGCATTTGGGATCTTATTGGATTTTTTTTTTAACATATAAAGTATTATTTGCCCCAGGGTCCATGTCTGTGAATCACCAGGATTACACATTTCACAGCACCTACCATTGCACATACCCTCCCCAAATTCCATAACCCAGACACCCTATCCCTACCTCCTGAACACCCACCCACCCTCAGTTTGTTTCGTGAGTTTAGGAGTCTCTCATGGTTTGTCTCCTTCCTGATCCCGTCTTGTTTCATTTCCCTCCCCCACCCCCCACAACCCCACACCCTGCCTCAAATTCTTCCTATCAGAGAGATCATATGATAATTGTCTTTGATTGATTGACTTATTTTGCTTAGCATAATCCTTTCTAGTTCCATCCATGTCTTTGCAAATGTCAAGATTTCATTTCTCTTAATGGCTGCATAGTATTCCATTGTATATATATACCACTTCTTCTTTATCCATTCATCTGTTGATGGACATCTAGGTTCTTTCCATAGTTTGGCTATTATGGACATTGCGGCTATAAACATTTGGGTGCCTGTACCCCTTCAGATCACTACATTTGTATCTTTAGGGTAAATACCCAGTAGTGCGATTGCTGGGTCATAAGGTAGCTCTATTTTCAACTTTTTGTGGAACCTCCATACTGTATTCCAGAGTGGCTATACCAGCTTGCATTCCCACCAACAGTGTAGGAGAGTTCTCCTTTCTCCACATCCTCGCCAACATCTGTTGTTTCCTGACTTGCTAATTTTAGCCATTGTGACTGGTGTGAGGTGGTATTTCACTGTGGTTTTGATTTGTATTTCTCTGATGCCAAGTGATTTTCAGCACTTTTTCATGTGTCTATTGGCCATTTGGATGTCCTCTTTGCAGAAATGTCTGTTCATATCTTTTGCCCATTTGTTGATTGGATTATTTGTTCTTTGGGTATTTAGTTTGAGAAGTTTTTTGTAGATTTTAGATACTAGCCCTTTATCTGATGTCATTTGCGAATATCTTCTTCCATTCTGTCAGTTGTCTTTTGGTTTTGTTGACTGTTTCCTTTGCTGTGCAAAAGATTTTGATCTTGATGACATCCCTATAGTTCATTTTTGCCCTTGCTTCCCTTGCTGTTGATGATGTTTCTAAGAAGTTGCTGTGGCTAAGGTCGAAGAGTTTGCTGCCTGTGTTCTCCTCAAGGATTTTTTTTTTTTTAAGATTTTATTTATTTGAGATAGAGACAGTGAGAGAGAGCTTGAGAGGGGAGAAGGTCAGAGGGAGAAGCAGACTCCCCGCGGAGCCAGGAGCCCGATGTGGGACTTGATCCCAGGACTTCGGGATCATGACCTGAGCCGAAGGCAGTCGCTCAACCAACTGAGCCATCCAGGCGCCCTCCTCAAGGATTTTGATGGATTCCTGTCTCACATTGAGGTATTTGATCCATTTTGAGTCTGTTTTTGTGTGTGGTATGGTCCAGTTTTGTGTGTGGTATGTGAGATGGTCCAGTTTCATTCTGCATGTGGCTGTCCAATTTGCCCAACACCATTTGTTGAAGAGACTGTATTTTTTTCTATTGGATATTCTTTCCTGCCTTGTCTAAGATTAGTTGACCATAGTGTTGGGGGTCCACTTATGGACTCTCTCTTCTGTTCCATTGATCTATGTGTCTGTTTTTGTGCCAGTACCACACTGTCTTGATGATGACAGCTTTGTGAAAAATTAGCAATAATCACGCCTCGGATAAACCTCATTGGCTCTGATAATGCCACTGCGCAAAGCTTGATGATGACAGCTTTGTAATAGAGCTTGAAGTCTGGAATTATGATGCCACAGACTTTGATTTTCTTTTTCAACATTCCTCTGGCTATTAGGAGTCTTTTCTGGTTCCATATAAATTTTAGGATTATTTGTTCCATTTTTTGAAATAAATTGATGGTATTTTCATAGGGATTGCATTAAATGTGTAGATTGCTTTAGGTAGCATAGACATTTTCACTGTATTTGTTCTTCCAGCTCATGAGCATGGAACGTTTTTCCATTTCTTTGTGTCTTCCTCCATTTCTTTCATGAGCACTTTGTAGTTTTCTGAGTACAGATTCTTTGCCTCTTTGGTTAGGTTTATTCCTAGGTATCTTATGGTTTGGGGTGCAATTGTAAATGGGATCGACTTCTTAATTTCTCTTCTGTTTTCCTGTTGTTGTATAGAAATGCAACTGATTTCTGTGCATTGATTTTATATCCTGGCACTTTACTGAATTCCTGTATGAATTCTAGCAGTCTTGGAGTGGAGGCTTTTGGGTTTTCCACATAAAGTATCATATCATCTGCAGAGAGTGAGAGTTTGACTTCTTCTTTGCCTATTTGGATGCATTTTATTTCTTTTTGTTGTCTGATTGATGAGGCTAGGACTTCTAGTACTATGTTGAATAGCAGTGGATATAGTAGACATCCGTGCCGTGTTCCTGATCTTAGGGGGAAAGCTCTCAGTTTTTCCCCCCATTAAGAATGATATTCACTGTGGGTTTTTGTAGATGGCTTTGATGATATAGAGGAATGTACCCTCTTTGCCTACACTGCAAAGAGTTTTGATCAAGAAAGGATGCTCTACTTTGTCAAATGCTTTTTCTGCATCAATTGAGAGTATCATATGGTTCTTGTTCTTCCTTTATTAATGTATTGTATCACATTGATTAATTTGCGGATCTTAAACCAACCTTGCAGCCCAGGAATAAATCCCACTTGGTCATGGTGATTAATCCTTTTAATGTACTGTTGGATCCTATTGGCTGGTATTTTGGTGAGAATTTTTACATCCATGTTCATCAACGATATTGGTCCGTTATTCTCGTTTCTGATGGGGTCTTTGTCTGGTTTTGGGATCAAGGTCATGTTGGCCTCATAAAATGAGTTTGAAAGTTTCCCTTCCATTTCTATTTTTTGGAACAATTTCAGGAGAATAGGTATTAATTCTTCTTAAAATGTTTGGTAGAATTCCCCAGGGAAGCCATCTGGTCATGAGCTCTTGTTTTTTGGGAGATTTTTGATGATTGCTTCAATCGCCTTACTGGTTATGGGTCTGTTCAGGTTTTCTATTTCCTCCTGGTTCAGTTTTGGTAGTTTATGTGTCTAGGAATGCATCCATTTCTTCCAGATTGTCTAATTTGCTGGCATATAGTTGCTCATAATATGTTATTATAATTGTTTGTATTTCTCTGCTGTTGGTTGTAATTTCTCCACTTTCTTTCATGATTTTATTAATTTGGGTCCTTTCTCGATTCTTTTTGGTAAGTCTGGCCAGGGGTTTATCTATATTATTAATTCTTTCCAAGAAACCAACTCCTAGTTTTGTTGATCTGTTCTACTGTTCTCTTGGTTTCTATTTCATTGAATTCTGCACTGATCTGTATTATTTCTCTTCTCCTGCTGGGTTTAGGCTTTCTATTTTTTTTTTTAAGATTTTATTTATTTATTTGACAGAGAGAGAGAGTTCACAAGTAGGCAGGGCAGAATGCAGAAGGAGGGGGAGTAGCAGGCTCCCTGCTGAGCAGAAAGCCCAAAGCGGGGCTTGATTCCAGGACCCTGAGATTATGATGTGAGCTGAAGGCAGAGGCTTTACCCCACTGAGCCACCCTGGCACCCAGGATTACACTTTCTTTGCTGTTCTTTCTCCAGCTCCTTTAGGTGTAGGGTTAGGTTGTGTACTTGAGATCTTTTTTGTTTGTTGAGAAAGGCTTATATTGTTATATACTTTCCTCTTAGGACCGTCTTTGCTGTGTCCCAAAGATTTTGAACAGTTCTGTTTTCATTTTCATTTGTTTCCATGATTTTTTTTAATTCTTCTTTGATTTCCTGGTTAACCCATTCATTCTTTAGTAGGATGCTCTTTTGCCTCCATGTATTTGAGTTCTTTCCAAATTTCCTCTTGTGATTGAGTTCTAGTTTCATGGCATTGTGTTCTGAAATTATGCAGGGAATGATCCCAGTCTTTTGGTACCGGTTGAGACCTGATTTGTGACCCATGATGTGATCTATTCTAGAGAATGTTCAATCTGCACTAGAGAAGAATGTGTAGTCTGTTGCTTTGGGATGGAATGATCTGAATATATATGTGATGTCCATCTGGTCCAGTGTATCCTTTAGAGCCTTTATTTCCTTATTGATCTTTTGCTTAGATGATCTGTCCATTTTGGTAAGGGGGGTATTAAAGTCACCTACTATTATTGTATTATTGTTGATGTGTTTCACTGCTTTTGTTATTAATTGGTTTATATAATTGGCTGCTCTCATGTTAGGGGCATAGATATTTACAGTTGTTAGATTTTCTTGTTGGATGGTCCCTTTAAGCATGATATGGTGTCCTTCTTCATCTCTTATTATAGTCTTTGGCTTAAAATCTAATTTATCTGATATAAGGATTGCCACCCCAGCTTTCTTTGGATGTCCATTAGCATGATAAATTGTTTTTCCACCCCCTCACTTTAAATCTGGAGGTGTCTTTGGGTCTAAAATGAGTTTCTTGTAGACAGAATTTTGATGGGTCTTGGTTTTTTTATCCATTTTGATACTCTGTTTCTTTTGATTGGGGCATTTAGCCCATTTACATTCAGGGTAACTATTGACAGATATGAATTTAGTGCCACTGTATTACCTGTAAGGTGACTGTTAACTATATATTATCTCTGTTCCTTTCTGATCTATATTCCTTTTGGGCTCTCTCTTTACTTAGA
Source organism: Nasua narica (assembly GCA_028533885.1). NCBI lineage: Eukaryota > Metazoa > Chordata > Mammalia > Carnivora > Procyonidae > Nasua > Nasua narica. Next base: position 868 of record JAPYYJ010001699.1, on the reverse strand, counting down.
GGACCCCTTTCAATATTTCCTGTAGGGCTGGTTTGGTTTTTGCAAATTCTTTTAGTTTTTGTTTGTCCTGGAAGCTTTTTATCTCTCCATCTATTTTCAGTGACAGCCTTGCTGGCTATAGTACTCTTGGCTGCATATTTTTCTCATTTAGTTCTCTGAATATATCATGCCAGTCGTTTCTGGCCTGCCAGGTCTCTGTGAATAGGTCTGCTGCCACTCTAATATTTCTGCCTTTGTATGTTACAAACTTCTTGTCCGGAGCCGCTTTCAGGATTTTCTCTTTGTCACTAAGATTTGTAAGTTTTACTATTAGATGATGGGGTTTAGACCTATTTTTATTGATTTTCAGGGGGGTTCTCTGTGCCTCCTGGATTTTGATGCTTTCCCTTCACCAAATTAGGGAAATTCTTTATAATATTTTGCTTCAATATACTTTCTACTCCTCTCTCTTTCTTCTTCTTCTGGGATCGCAATTATTCTAATATTGTTGCATTTTATGGTGTCATTTATCTCTCAATTTCTCCTCTTGTGGTCCAGTAGTTGTTTGTATCTCTTTTTCTCAGCTTCTTTGTTCTTTGTCATTTGTTCTTCTATATCACAAATTCTCTCTTCTCCCTCATTTATCCTAGCAGTAAGAGCCTCCATTTTTTATTGTACCTCATTAATAGCTTTTTTGATTTCAAGTTGGTTAGATTTTAGTTGTTTTATTTCTCCAGAAAGGGATTCTCTAATATCTTCTATGCTTTTCTTGAGTCCACCTAGCAACCTGATAATTGTCATTTTGAGCTCTATTTCTGAGATATTACAAATGTCCGTATACTAGGGCCCTAGCCGTTGGTACTGCCTCTTGTTCTTTTTTTTTTTTTTT
>JAPYYJ010001698.1:0-13826 GCA_028533885.1 Nasua narica | reverse complement strand
TTTGCACAGCAAAGGAAACAGTCAACAGAACCAAAGACAACTGGCAGAATGGGAGAAGATATTCACAAATAACATATCAGATAAACGGCTAATATCCAAAATCTATAAAGAACTTATCAAACTCAACACCCAAAGAACAAGTAATCCAATCAAGAAATGAGCAGAAGACATGAATGGACATTTCTGCAAAGACGACATCTAAATGGCCAACAGACACGTGTAAAAGTGCTCAACATCACTTGCCATCAGGGAAATACAAATCAAAACCACAGTGAGATACCACCTCACCCCAGTCAGAATGGCGAAATAAACAAGTCAGGAAATGACAGATGTTGGCGGGGGTGTGGAGAAAGGGGAACCCTCCTACCCTGTTGGTGGGAAGCAGGCTGGGGCAGCCGCTCTGGAAGACAGTATAGAAGTTCTCAAAAAGTTGAAAATAGAGCTACCCTATGACCCAGCAATTGCCCTACTGGGCATTTACCCTAAAGATACAAATTTTCTTTGTATATGTTTATAGCAGCAATGTCCACAATAGCCAACTATGGAAAGAACCTAGATGTCCATCAATAGATGAATGGATAAAGGTGTGGTATATATTACAATGGGATACTATGCAGCCATCAAGAGAAACGAAATCTTGCCATTTACAACAATTTGGATGGAACTAAAGGATATTATGCTAAGCGAAGTAAGTCAGAGAAAGACAATTATCATGTGATCTCTCTGATATGAGGAATTTGAGAGGTAGGGCAGGGGGTTGTGGGGGATGGGGGGAAATGAATCAAGATGGGATAGGGAAGGAGACAAACCATAAGAGACTCTCAATCTCATGAAACAAACCAAGGGTGGCTGGTTGGGGAAGGGGGGGTAGGGATGGGGTGGCTGGGTGATGGACATTGGGGAGGGTATATGCTATGGTGAGTGCTGTGAAATGTGTAAGCCAGATGATTCAGACCTGTACCCCTGGGGCAAATATACGTGTGTTAATAAAAAAATTAAAAATTAAAAGAACATTCAACAAATCAAAAAAACTTAAAAAAAAAAAGAGTAAACCTGGAATGGGTCCCTATAAAACCTAATTACCAACCTGCTACAGTTGTAACCTTGACACTTGACTTATCTAAACCCACCTGTCACAGAACCATATAATGTTAAAGACAGGTCCTCACTGTCATCTCGTCCAATTCCAATACTTCCAGAAGAAACGAAGGCTTAAGAAATTAGAGGCAACCTGCCCTAGATAATACAGCCAAGTCACCGGCTTTATGCCTTAGTCCAGGATTCTTTCTAATGAAACAGGCTGCCTCACTTGAAAGGTTTTGAAGACTTAGTAATCAAACTCCTTTGGTAGCCTTATGATAGACTTCAATGGAAAAACATGTTAAAGTTTTCTAGACAAAGTACTTTTTGCTGTATCCTAATGAATATCAGAATCATCATTTTATAAATTAAGAATGAATTCAAGTGTCATACCTAAAATCAGAATGCTATTTCCTACAAAGTTCCTTCAAAAGAAAACAAAACCGTCCACATAGAGATTCCCAATTTCCATCCTCTACATTCAGTTATCTATAAATCCAACCAAAATACTAAATATTTTACTGTCAAATAGAGATTTAAAACTGAAGATCTTTTTATTTAAGAAATGGAACTTTTTAAGTAAATCAATCCACTGATTATAAAAAAAAAAAAAAAAAAAAAAAGAAGCGTGTGGTGCTCATAATTACAGGAGTCATCACGGCGTGGATACGGGGAGGCCCCCCTCCGGGAAAGTGAAAGGGGTAGAGATATCCCCCAGCCGGCCTGAGCTAAGTCACCCTGGACTCTCAGCCGGGAGACAGGGGGCCTGGAGCGGAGCTCCTCGAGCTGCGCCTGAGGGCGGACAGCACAAATCAACAGCGCTTTGAAACTCTGTGTCCAATCGACCAGAGTTGGACACAACCGCAGAGTTGGAGACCGCACGCAGATTTCCCTGGGGCGGGGTTCAACGACTTCCAGAAAAGGCTCTGAAGGTCTCTCGCCAGAGGCCTGCATATCAGTGATGTGTCCGTCACTCGGCGGGGTCCAGCTCAGACACAGCGCGGTGGGTCGGGGGCTGGCTTGGAGCGCGCCCAGTGAGAGACAGGAAAATGAGGCCACAAGAGAGGGGCGGGGTATCCAACGGAAGGAGGGGGCCAAGGGCCCTAGCCCGGTACCTACGCCCCGCCCGCAGCCCTGACCACGGTCAGTCACTGGGAGTGGCCTGGGCGCCGATCTCGCCCCTCCTCCTCTCCTCTTCATCCTATCCGCTCCCCTGCGCTGCCGGTCCCCGGGGAGGTAGAGCCCCCCCGCATCTGCATCCTAACCGGGCCCTCTCTCTGGAGCCTCGGAAGTCCATGCAGGCCCCTGTGTCTTCCCCAGGCTGGCTAAGTCACAAACTTGGTCGCTCTACCCCCGGCCAGGTCCTGTGATCCTGGGACCAGCACAGTCGACCCCCGAGTCGCACAGCTTGACAGGGTCAATCATCTGGGGGTCTCCCCTCACTCCCATCCAGCTCCGCGGGACTCCGCGGATTTCCCCTCGTCAGCGTTGTTCACATGCGCTCACGTGGCTCCCTTCGCCGCCTCCGCGGGGTCAGACCATCGCCCCCTTGCTCAGGGCAGGATTCCCCTGGTGGAGCTTCTCACCCGGTTCTAATCCCGTCCCCCTTCCTCTCGTGCGGCGCCAGGCCTTGTCCTGCCTTAGCAGCTCCCCAGTGCCTCGGGGACAAAGCCCCCGACACTCTTTCTGCTCTTTCTCCGCACAGCGTCCTCTCCTAGCGAGCTGGATGGCTCACTGGCCTCGGAGTTTCCCACGGGCCCACCCAGAAGCACCGGGCCTTTTCGGCCGTTAAGGGGATTCCTGGTCGAGAAGTTTGCGGAAGTCTGCGTATGCTATCCTCCCCACCCCCGACTCTCTGCTTCCACAAAGCCTGTGGATGCCCCGCTGGTCAAGCCAATCACATGGCCAAGTCCAGAGTCAGCGTGTAGGGGACTGCACGAGAGCACGGGTGCTAGTGTCGCGATCGACCCGTCTGCTGTGCCGAGGATCGGCCCATGGGGTTCGCTTTGTTAGCAAACCTATAGCGAGTTTCTCTCTCAAAAATGAGACCTACACCTTAGGAAGGCTCTTACAACTCTGAGAGGCCATCAGAGTTCCTCGGGGAGGCCTGTATCCTGCGCGCTCCCCCCAACCCCCTCCCAGTGAAGGACAAAAGCTAGGTACATGTCCTGACGCCCCCCAGGACGATTCCGACGCAATCCCCCACCCCGCCTCCCGGCTTCTACCTCCTTCCCCAGAGCCCAGCCTGCCTCTTCTCGGCCCTTCCCCGATCTCGGGAAGGCTAACGCGAGCCAGCCTCCACACTTGAGCATCTAAGCGCGTGCCCTGAACACGGCACGGGGTTAAGTTTTGAGGTCTTCCGTCCCCCTGCGCAGTCACGCGGCTATTGGGGGTTATTGACACACTTACCCTGTGAACAACACCTCTTCCCTTTCCTGCTATAAGCTAGTGTGGCGCCAAGACATGGTTCCCGCCCTCGAAGGGCTCGCAGGCCAGGAGCGGAGAGAAATGGGGTCCGCTGTTTGCCGTGTGGTGGGCGAGGTGCGAGGGCTAAGGCGAGGAACGGCCGGTGTCTGGAGGAACAGGCTGTCGCAAAGCTCGACAACAAACTGCTGGAGGTCTTGGGCAATCATGTCCGCATCTCTCGCTGAGAACTTTCCAGATGCCAGGCGCTGGGCTGGGCGCGCCGTCCTATTTACTCCTCCCACTATCGGGCTGGTGGCTGTAAGAGAGAGTGGCCTGTAAGTGACCTGGCCGAGCTACGCGGTTGGGAAACAGTAGGACCAGGATACGTCCAAGACTGAAGACCCAGCTGGCCTGCTTCCGGGAATTCTGGCCTTTCCAAACTAACTCCTGTCAACTAACTTCAACTCTCACTGAGGGCTGTAGGAGCAAGCCCCCAGGCTCTTGCATTAACCTCTTCCACCCCCTGTGCACCCAGGTGGAGGCTGTACTGTACCCTCACCGGACACGGGGACGACCCTCTACAAGCTTTTGGCCCCCTGTTGATTTCTCAGAGACCCGAGTGTCTCCCAAGGTAGAGACCGATCTCCCCGGCACGTACGTAAGGAAGCTGGCGAAAACCGTTCAAGGCTCTCCCTAGGGAGTGTGGTTTTAAGTGGGGGTCCAGGAGCCTTCCTAAAAACGTCAACGGAGGACTCCCAGAGCCCCCTGGCACCAGAGCATGGGGAGCCCGTGGGTCTGGCTGTACCAGACAGAATCTATGTGATGCTTTTTGTACAGCAAAATAGGGAACAATGCCAGCGAATTTAGGAACTGAACCAGAGAGACCATGCTCGGTACAAACCTGACAGGAAGTCCAGTGCGGGTGATCGCACCGAAGTGATGAGGGCGTTTCTCCGCCGAGACATAGTCTTCTATTCGTCTCCCTCCCTCCTCTCCTCTTTGCTTTTTTTCCATTTTCTTTCTCACATGTACTTCTTGATAGAGAGGAAAATGGGAAGGGTAGGACCCAGGAAAGTTTCCCTTCACGGGAGAGACAATAAATTTAGGCCGGAAGTCAGAAACCAGCCAGCCGGACTCCTGGTGTCCCGGTTCCTGCTGCTGCGGGACCACCGTCCCGAGCCTCAGCGGCATAAACCACTGGATTATACACACGGACCCTTAGGTCAGGCACCTGGCCCGTAGCGGAGATGGCTTGTGTGTGCTCCCTGTTGAGGACGCGGCCAGGAAGCCTCAAACGGCTGCGGCTGATCTGATGCCTGGAGGCCGGAACCATCTGGAGGCGTCTTCACTTCCATGAAGGAAGCCTGGGCTAGGGCGGAGCGAAGGCTTGACTCGGCTGCGGGAGCACTTGCGTGGGGCCTCCCCCGGCAGTCTGGGTTCCTCAGAGCACAGTGGCTTCAGGATGGCCGGATTTCTCACGTGGTGACACACGGATCCAAAACAAGTGTCCTAGCTGACAAGGCAGATGCTTCTCTGCCTTTTACTACCTATCCTTGAATGTCGCATGGCCTCACTTCTGCCATCCTCTACTGGTTAAAGCAGTCCTAATTCTGCCCTGATCCCTGGGGAAGGGAACAAAGACCCTACCTTTCGATGAAAGGACAGTCAGAAAATGTATAGCCATCTTTTAAAAACACCAGCTTGGGACTGTCCCCAAACCGTGTCCTCACTATCAGACTTGGAGCTGTCCCCAACACTGTTGACCCAATGTAAGTCTCCAGAGAAAAGGAAAGACACAGGGAACATTTGGGCCAGCTGCTGTAAAGTCCCAAAAGGGGAGAGAAGAGCCTATGATGGTGCCTAACATAGAATTTGCTGGATCCCATTAATATTGAGGTCATTTGTTCAACAAATGCGTCCCAAGCATCTGCTTTGCTATGTTCTAATGGGGTACAGGGCCTTAAGACAGCAGCTCCAAGGAGCTTGAGCTCATAGCTTGCCATCCACTTAGAGAAGGCATGGCTATAAGAAGCTTTAATACTACATTAAGAATTACAGCATCCGGGGCGCCTGGGTGGTTCAATCGGTTAAGCGTCTGACTTCTGCTAGGTCATGATCTCAGGGTCCTGAGACTGAGCCCTGCATCGGGCTCTAAGTTCAGCAGGGAGTCTGCTTCTCCCTCTGCCCCTGCTTGTGCTCTCTCTCTCAAGTAAATAAAATCTTAAAAAAAAAAAAAAATCACAGCATCCAGGACCACCAAGAACTATGTATCGTGAATTTCCCATGCTTCCCAGAAATTTCCGTGTTTTCTCTGATACTGATAACTTCACACGCTACAGCCCCCGGTGACATCCGCCTCCTCAAGACGGCTGCTCCTCAGACTGGCGGCACCAAGGACAAGGATTGATCTCTCCACTGGGTTAAGGACCAGAGGACAAAGCCAGGGCTGGCTCCTTCCCCAGTATCATTCTGCACCCTGTCCCCAATGCTCACTCTACTTCCCTGTCACCCAGTCCTGGCGGCACTCATTTGATCCTCAAAAGAACTAGAGAAATAAAAAGCAAAAACAAGTGCGCTCAATAAATCACCAAAAAAATGCCACCGAGCAGCAGCCAAAAAGTGCAGAGACAGGAGCGTAACAGGAGAATGGGACGAAATCTTCCACGGTCAGATAAGCAGACAGTGGGAGGGGTGACTGACAGACAGAAGGAAAAGCCACAGAGCAGTGAGTAGGACAGGAGACCCGTGACCCTCACCCCCAAAACACCACGTGACCAAACAGGCAGGTTCCTCCTCACAAGAAACCTTTTATTACATACAACAGCACGCGGAGGGCCCAGCCCACTTCCCCGCACACAGTCCCTGGGAAGACTGCTCCTCTCAGGCAGGCAGGACACAGCTCTGTTGGCCACGCGAATGGCCGCTCTCTAGGTCCAAAAGAGCACCTCTCCCTCTGGCCAAGCCCTCTCCGAGGCTGGGGTGATGCGTGGAAGGCCTTCTCCCCCGGGGACGCCCAGGCTCACACAGTCCACTTCAGACACCTGCAGGCAGAGCAAGCCCAGGATGAGGAGAGGAGGGGACCCGAGGGAGAGGCTGTGGGCCCGGGCGGCGCGTTCCGAGCTCACCTGGTCTCCTGGTGGGTGCCCAGACAGCGCACGGTGCAGTAGCGGGCGCCGCAGCTGACGCACGTGTAGGGGGAGGGGAAGCCGCAGACCGCACAGAAGGGGCGCTGGGGCCGGGAGGGGGGTCCTGCACAGGCTGTCAGGTAGTTGGGGCCCTCGGCCACACTCAGGTTCTGCTGAGACAAGGGGAAGGGTCCGCAGCTCGTCGCCCACCCATGTAGCAACCACCACTCCGGGCCAGGACCTCTGCGGGCTCATTCCTTCCCTGTGGGGTCCTTCCAGCCCCTGGGCCTGTCCCCTCTCACCTGCTCCTCCAGCAAGGCCTGAAAGTTCTTTCGGAAGCGAAGTTTAAAATGATCACCTCGAGTTTTCTTCTTTTTCTTTCCTACAAAGGAAGGGCAATTACAGTTTACCCCTGGCCTGACGAGGGGCTCAGGGGTGCCAACCTCCTCCACAGTCGAAAATCTGTGTGGAACTCTCACCTCCCCCAAAACAAGTCCAAATAGCCTACTGTTGACCTATTATTCTACTGATAATAGAAACAGGCGGTTAACACAAACTTTATACGTTTTATGTAGTATATACTGTATTCTTGCAACAAAAGGTAGAGAAAACAAAATAGTACGAAAATCAGAAGGTTGAGGAAATACGTTTACAAGACTGGACTGAAAAAAACCCACAAACGAGCAGACCTGCACAGTTTAAACCCATGCTGTTCAAGGTCACCTGCAGTTACCTGGCACATGCCAAGAAAGACCTCATCTTTCTCTGCGCCATCATTCCCAATTCCCCGTGAGTCCACTCCCTGCCCACGCGCCGCTCTGGGCTCCGAGTCGGCCTCTCTCGCCCACGAGTGTCCCTCCCCTCACTTCTCCGACCAGCACCTACATGCATCTCACGCCCCCCTAAGGCGTTGTGTCAGAGCGGGAGGGGCTCTGGGAGCTCAGCCCCTCCAGGTTCTGTCTTCTCCATCTGCTAGAGGGAGCTGGGGCAGGAGCCAGTCCTGGGCGGAGCCAGAAGAGCTCCTCTGTCCCCTGTCCACCCCCCGGCCCAAGGGCCTTCTACAGTCCTGAGCCAGGCCGACTCCTCCCACTTCCTCCAGCCCTGCCTTCCCAGCCCTGGCCCTCCCTGCTCCTCCACCGTCTCACCGGTGTCTGCATCATCATCGAACTGAGGCAGCCTTTTGCCAAGCTGGGGGAGTCCTGCATGGGGGTCGTCCTGGAAGTTGTCATTCTCCAAGGCCTCGAGCTGCCTGTTGATGCGGCGCTGTCGGGCAGCCCGGTCTAGCACCCGCCGCTGTCCAGGGTCCTGGGAGCGAACTGGATGGGCCACAGCCAGAATCATGGGGACACAGGAGGAGAGAAGCCGGGGTGGCCCCAGCCTTTCCTCCCAATCCCCAGACCCAAACAATGAAATGTCTCCTGGAGACCTCTCACTGCTGGCCGAAATCACACAACCATGCCGACAGGGACCACTGTATACTCCAGGCTTCCCGCCTCCATTGGGACCTTAATGCATCCCTCCCTCATGCTCAGCAACCCCATTTCCTGCCACAAAGGACACGGGCCAGCCACATGTACAGACACTCATCTCTCAGCCCACCCTCAAACATAAATGTATGCCCCCCCCCACCCCCCCCACCCCCCTGCCAAGTCCCACTGTTAAACCTGACCCTTCACCTCCAATTCAAGTCCTTCCCTCCCTCCTGCATCTTTAAATACCTCTTCCCCCACAGGTATTTTCTCTTCACTGGAAAAACCTGCCAAACTCTCACATGTTGACCCCACATCACAGTGACTTATCTTTGAGACAATGGTCCATGGGGTGATTCATTTCTTCACCTCCCATCCACTCCTCAACCCCCAGTGAACAGACTCCCATTCAGTGGGAACCAAGCACATTCAGGACCCCAGTGACCTCCTAGGGCCAAATCCAGGGTGTATTTGTACAATCCTCCTTTTACGACACCCTGAGACTGTATTGACTATTTCCCTTGGGTGAAAAAAATCCCCTGATTTGCTTTCTTGACATGACTTCAGGTTTTCCTTATGGTTACAGGCATTCAAAGAATATATGTTTAAAGAAAAAAAAAAGAGATTTTGTATAGAATTAACATATCCCAGTGAACAGCAGGAATGGTAATAAGAGAGAGGTAATAAGAGAGAGTTTAAAATGGTGAGGTCAGGGGCGCCTGGGTGGCTCAGTGGCTTAGAGCCTCTCTGCCTTCAGCTCAGGTCATGATCTCAGGGTCCTGGGATTGAGCCCCTGCTTCCTGCTCTCTGTCTGCTTGCCTCTCTGCCTACTTGTGATCTCTCTCTGTCAAATGAATAAATAAAATCTTTAAAAAATAATAAATGGTGAGGTCAGAAGGAATGCTTCCACGGGGAGGAGCAAGAGACCTAAATATTATTGGGTCCCAGGAGTTCAGCTAAATAGTTATCAAACCATTCTGAACACCTACAAACTCAACATGAGATCTAAGAGAAGAGCAGCAGTTCTAGGAACAGAAAAGCAACCACTTCCTGGAAGGTAGGACATGCGGAGAAGCAAATCCAAAGCAATATATGAGAAGATAGACCAGGGGGAGAGGGGCCAGTTCGCAGCAAGAGGTAAAGCAATGGAGCACAAAATCGGAACCTTTAGACATCCGCTCCACTGGGGGATGTCACTCCAGAGCCTAAGCAGGGGTGGAGCCCTCACAGGGTCACAGAAAAACCGGGGGTGCCTGGCAGAGCTCCCAGGTATCGGAGGGGGGAAGCTGGCTGCAGAGACAGAGCCAAGAAGTGGGTTCTCGGCTCAGGGTTACCTTCAACTGCGATCCAAGGCACAGTCGGGCCACTGCTCTTTGAGCAAGGACCCCACAAATGACAGATCCGGGGAGAACCCCCTCCCTTCCTTCCTCCTCCAGGAGGAGCAATGTGGGAGCACACTGCAGGAATCTGCTGGCTTTGGAGACTCCAAATGGGGCCATGCACCAGAGACAGAAATGCTCAGTCAAAGGCCTGGTGAGCACAGAGACCTGGTGGCTTGAGAACAGGGACATGGGAGGGATTGACTACTTTTCTGAGGGCAGACCGAGGAGCGGGGCCCCCGAGCTCTTGGCTACTCTGGGCCAGAGACTGGAAGGCCGCCATCTTCATTCTCATCCTCCAAAGCTGTATGGAAAGCATTCAGAGAATAAAAGCTACTAAGAATGAACCCGAGTAGGGTGCCTGGGTGGCGCAGTTGGTTGGGTGACTGCCTTCGGCTCAGGTCATGATCCCGGAGTCCCGGGATTGAGTCCCACATCGGGCTCCCAGCTCCATGGGGAGTCCGCTTCTCACTCTGACCTTCCCCCTTCTCATGCTCTTTCTCACTCTCGCTTTCCTAATAAATAAATAAATAAAATCTTTAAAAAAAAAAAAAAAAAAGAATGAACCCGAGTAGATTCCCTCTCTGAACCTGGCCACTTAGCCTGGACCCTGGCAACAGCGGTGCAATTCCGCCTCCATCAAAAACGTTTGAGAATCAATACAACAGGCCCCTCCCACAGAAGATCAACAAGAACATCCACCCAAGACCAAGCTCACCAATCAATGAGAACTGAAAAACTTCAGAGCTAAGGGAATATGGCCCATAGAAATCATGGCTTTTTCCCCGATTCTTTAGTCTTTTTCAAAGTTAATTTTTTTTAATTTTATTTTTTCTTGTTTTTTTTTTAAATTTTTCCTCTTTCCTATTTTAACTTCCTTATTGATTTTATAAATACTTTTTTAAAAAACCTTTTTAAATTTTCATTGTTATAGTCATATTCTTTCCCTTATTGTACTTGATCTTATTTTTGGTATACATACATTTTGGTATACATCTTATTTTCTTTCTTTAAAGTTATGGGATACAGTTTCATCTAACAGATCAAAATATACCCTAAATCTGGCTCATGGCTTTGTTCTAGTCTCCGGGCTGATCACATTATTTTTTTTTCTTTTTCAACCAACTTCTTATATTATGAATTCCTTTTTTAGAATCTTTTTTAATTTTCATCTTTATAGTCAAATTCAATCCCTTTCTCATGTTTACCCTTAATTTTGTATATATATAAGGTTTTCTTTCTTTAAAATTTAGGGAGGTAGTTTCTTCTAACAGACCAAAATACACCCAAAATCAAGTGTGTGGCTCTGTTCTCTTCACCAGTCTGATATATATATATTTTTTCTTTCTTTCTTTCTTTTCTTTCTCTCTCTCTCTTTCTTTTTCCCCTCTTTTCTTCTCCCCCAAGTATTGGGTCTCTTCTGATTTGGTTAGTGTATATTTCTCTGGGACTGTTGCTACCCTTTTAGTATTTTGTTTTCCCGTTCGCCTATTGTTATCTGGATAAAATGACAAGGCGGAAAAACTTACCACAAGAAAAAGAACAAGAGGCAGTACCAATGGCTAGGGACCTAATCAATACGGACATTAGTGGTATGTCAGAACGAGAGTTCAGAATGACGATTGTCAAGGTGCTAGCTGGGCTCGAAAAAAGCAGGGAAGATATTAGAGAATCCAGTTTCCTAACTGGATTCTGGGGAGATAATAGAACTAAACTCTAACCAAGTTGAAATCAAAAAAGCTATGAATGAGGTGGAATAAAAAAATGGAAGCTCTTACTGCTAGAATAAATGAGGCAGAAGAAAGAATTAGTGATATAGAAGACCAAATGATGGAGAATAAAGAAGCTGAGAAAAAGAGAGACAAACAACTACTGGACCACCAGGGGAGAAGTCAAGAAATAAGTGATACCCTAAGACGAAATAATACTGGAATAATTGGGATCCCAGAAGAACAAAGAGTGAGGCAAAAGCTATATTGGAGCAAATTACAGTAGAGAATTTCCCTAAGTTGGCAAGCATCAAATTCCAGGGGGCAGAGACTCCCCCTCAAAAAACAATAAAAACAGGCCCACACCTCGTCATCTAATAGTAAAACTTACAAGTCTCAATGACAAAGAGAAAATCTTGAAAGCAGCTCGGGACAAGAAGTCTGTAATATAAAACAGTAGAAATATTAGGCTGGCAACAGACCACAGAGACCTGGCAGGCCAGAAAGGACTGGCAGGATACATTCAGAGCACTAAATGAGAAAAATATGCAGCCGAGAATACTATATCTAATTACGCTGCCATTCAAAATAGAAGGAGAGATAAAAAGCTTCCAGGACAAACAAAAACTGAAAGAATTTGCAAACACCAAACCAGCCTTACAGGAAATATTGAAAGGGGTCCTCTAAGCAAAGAGAGAGCATATAAGGAACATAGACCAGAAAGGAACAGAGACAATAAACAGTAACAGTCATCTGACAGGCAATACAGTGGCACTAAATTCATCTCTCAATAGTTACCCTGAATGTAAATGGGCTAAATCCCCCAATCAAAAGACAGAAGGTATCAGAATGGATTAAAAACAAACAAACAAAAAAAAAAACCCACGAGACCCATAGATATGCTGTCTACAAGAAATTCATTTTAGATCCAAAGACACCTACAGATTTAAAGTGAGGGATGGAGGGGCGCCTGGGTGGCTCAGTGGGTTGAGGCCTGTGCCTTCAGCTCAGGTCATGATCTCAGGGTCCTGGGATCAAGCCCCACATCTGGCTCTCTGCTCAGCGGGGAGCCTGCTTCTTCCCCCTCTCTCTGCCTGCCTCTCTACCTGTGATCTCTCTCTCTCTCTCTCTGCCTGCCTCTCTACCTACTTGTGATCTCTCTCTGTCAAATAAATAAACACAAATAAATAAGTAAATAAATCTTAAATGAGGGGGTAGAAAACAATTTACCATGCTAACGGACATCAAAAGAAAGCTGGGTGGTAATCCTTATATCAGATGAATTGGATTTTAAGCCAAAGACTATAATAAGAGATGAGGAATATCATATGAGTATATCATACTTAAAAGGTCTGTCCAACAAGCAGATCTAACAATTGTAAATATCTATGCCACTAACATGGGAGCAGCCAATTACAGAAGCCAATTAATAAGAAATTCAAAGAAACACATCAACAATAATACATTAACAGTAGGGAACTTTTACATGCTCCTTACTGAAATGGAGAGATCATCTAAGGAAAAGATCAACGAGGAAATAAAGCCTTTAAATGACATACTGGACCAGATGGACATCACAGATATATTCAGAACATTCCATCCCAAAGCAGAATACACATTCTTCTCTAGTGCACATGGAACATTCTCCAGAATAGATCACATCCTGGGTCACAAATCAGATCTCAATCGGTACCAAAAGACTGGAATCATTTCCTGCATATTTTCAGATCACAATGCTCTGAAATTAGAATTCAATCACAAGAAGAAAGTTGTAAAGAACTCAAATACATGGAGGCTAAAGAGCATCCTACTAAAGAATGAACGGGTCAACCAGGAAATTAAAGAAGAATTTTTAAAAATTTCATGGAAACAAATGACTACGAAACTACAACTGTTCAAAATCTTTGGAACATAGCAAAGGCGGGCCTGAGAGGAAAGTCCATAGCAATACAAGCCTTTCTCAAGAAACAAGAAAGATCTCAAGTACACAACCTAATCCCACACCTCAAGGAGCTGGAGAATGAACAGCAAAGAAACCCTAAACCGAGCAGGAGAAGAGAAATAACAAAGATCAGAGCAGAAATCAAGGAAATAGCAACCAAAAGAACAGTAGAATGAATCAAAGAAACTAGGAGCTGGTTCCTTGAAAGAATTAAAAAGACTTATAAACTCCTGGCCAGACTTATCAAAAAGAGGAAGGACCCAAATTGATAAAATCATGAATGAAAGAGGAGAGATCATAACCAACACCAAAGAAATACAAACAATTATAAGAACGTCTCATGAGCAACTATACACCAGCAAATTTGATAATCTGGAAGAAATGGATGCATTCCTAGAGACATATAAACACCAAAACAGAACCAGGAAGAAACAGAAAACCTGAACAGACCCATAACCAGTAAGGAGATTAAAGCAGTCATCAAAAATCTCCAACAAACAAGAGCCCAGAGCCAGATGGCTTCCCAGGGGAATTCTACCAAACATTTAAAGAAGAATTAATACCTATTCTCCTGAAACTGTTCCAGAAAAATAGAAATGGAAGGAAAACTTCCAACTCATTTTATGAAGCCAGCATTACCTTGATCCCAAAACCACACAAAGACTCCATCAAAAAGGAGAATTACAGACCAATATCCTTGATGAACACGGATGTAA
>JAPYYJ010001697.1:0-13827 GCA_028533885.1 Nasua narica | reverse complement strand
TTTTGAACTCTATTTCCGACATATTACTGATGTCTGTACTAACTAGGTCTCTAGCCATCCGTACTGTCTCTTGTTCTTTTTTTTGTGGTGAGTTTTTCTGCCTTGTCATTTTTTCGAGCTAAGAATAGATGAGTGAGAGAGAAAAGTACTCCGGAGTTCTTCGTTTCTCACTGATTGATGAACTTGGTCTTGCCTGGATATTCTCACTGATCTTCTGGGGAGGGGCCTTTACAATTTGGTTCTCACATGTCTTTGCCTGAAGCGGAATTGCCCCACCCTTGCCCAGGGAGGGGCCAAGCAATTCACTCAGGTTCGCTCTTGGGAGTCTTTGTTCCCTTAGCGCTTTCCGTACCGCCCTAGAGGCCAGGAATGCAAATGGCGGCTCCCAGTCTCCACTGGAGGAGCTGAGCGCTGGAGTCCCTGCTCCTTAGCATGCCCTCAGAGGAAAGCAGTCAATCACTCCCATCTCCCAGGTCCGCACAAGCTCTGAGCTCAGCCACCGGTGGCAGCGCGCCTCTATCTCTGGCGCACGGCCCCGTCTGGAGTCTCCAAACCCAGCAGGTTCCTGCTTCGCGCTGCCGCGCCACTCCTCCCCAAGGAGGAAGGAGGGGTTCTCTCAGGAATGCCTTATGTGGTCCCCGCTCGAAGGGACGCGGCCACCGTCTAGGGTAAGCTCCAGCTGAAAACGCACTGCGTGGCTCTTTCTCTGCCGCCGGATTCTCCGCTCTGATATCTGGGAGCTCTGCTGCACTCAGACACCCCCGGTCTCTTTATGATCTCGCGGGTCCTGAAACCACTCTGTTCCCGCAAGGGCCAGACCTCTGGCCTAGCCTCTGGAGCAATGTCCCTCAGCAGAGCAGACTCTAAAAGTTCCGATTTTGTGCTCCGCGGCTCTGCGGCTGCAGGGAGCCAGCCCCTCCCCCCCGGGTCTCTCTTCCCGTCGCTTTGGAATCACTTTTCCAAACGTCCTACCTTTCCGAAGGTGGTCGATTTTCTGCTCCTAGAATTGCCCTTCTTCCTCTCTTCTCCCTCCTGTTGAGTATGCTGGCTTTTAGAATGATTTATTAACTATCTAGATGAACTTCTGGGATCCGACTCTATCTCAACCTCCTACTTCTCCGCCATCTTGCTCCTCCTCCAATATTTCTATTTTTAATATGAGAATTCTCCATATGGTTTTTGACAGTGGCTGCACCACTTTGCCTTACCATCAACAGTGTTTGAAGGCTCCTTTTCCTTCCATACTCACCAACACTTGCTACTTCTTGTTCTTTTTTATTCTAGCCACTCTGACAGGTGTGAGGTGAAATCTCATCATAATTTTGCTTTGCATTTCCCTGATGAAGAATGATTTTGAACACTTCATGTATCTGTTGGCCATCTGTGTGTCTTCTTTAGAAAATATGTCTAATTGGGTCTTCTGCCCATTTTTAATTAGACTATTGTGGGTGTTTCTTTGTTGTGTTGTTGTTTTGTTTTTGTTTTTGGTGTTTGATTGTATAAGTTCTTTATATGTGTTGGATATAAACCCCATAACAAATACATCATTTGCAAATATCTTCTCCAATTCAGTAGGTTACATTTGGTTTTGTTGTTTTCCTTTCCTATCCAAAAGCTTTTTATTTTGCTGTAGTCCCAGTAGTCTATTTTTGCCTTCGTTTCCCTTGCCGAAGGAGACCTGTCTAGAAAAATGTTGCTAAAGCCAATGTCAAAGTGATTTTCTTCCATAGGTTTTATGGTTTCAGTTCTCACATTTAGGTCTTTATTCCATTTTGAATTTATTTTTGTGTATGGTGTTAGAAAGTAATCTAGCTTCATAATTTTGCATGTAGCTGTCCAATTTTCCCAGCTTTTGAAGAGACCGTCTTTTCCAGATGGTATATTCTGGTGTCATTTGTCATAGATTAACTGGCCATATAACTGAGTTTGTGTCATTTTGTTTGTGTCAATACCACACCATTTTTATTATAGCTTTGTATTAGATCTTGAAATCTGGGATGATGATACCTCCAGCTCCTTCTCAATGTTGCTTTGACTGTTCAGAGTCCTTTGGGGTTCTGTAAAATTTTTAGTATTATTTGTTCTAGTTCTGTGAAAAATACTATTGGTGTTTTGATAGGGATTGCATTCACTTTTCTTTATTCTATTTTATGTGTATATTATAGCAGTTATCTATACATATGTAATTCATGTAAATAATTAAAAGGAACACAATAACATAGGCAAAACAGATTAACTAAAATGTAAAATACCATTGGAGATTATGTCATTCAATTTTTTCATTGTCCTTATATAGAAACCTAATCTTAAGGAGAATTAGCAAGTTTTCAATAGTCACATAGATAATTAGTAGCAGAATAAACACAAACTGGATGTAGGACTCTAAATATACAGCTTAGTAATGTTTTCCTTGAGAAAACCCATTTCTCTAAAAAAAGTCACATATATATGTATGAACATACCCTCCTCTCCCCCCCCCAAAATAGACTGAACTAAAAGTAGATTTAGGTTATGTTGGTGAGATGTAAGCATGTATTACAGATGTACATGTATATGTGCATACAAGATATATGGAGTATATCTCGCACCTATCAAGAAACAAAATTTATTATGTATATTTTCATTGTTAGACTTCTACAACTAAGAATATCTTGTATGATGTGCACCATCATAACTTCAGTGGCAGCCATTTCATTAAAATACAATTTCAATGAAACTATGGGGTACCTGGGTGGCTCAGTCAGTTAAGCATCTGCCTTTGGCTCAGGTCATGATCCCAGGGTCCTGGGATGGAACCCTGAATTAGGCTCTCTGCTCAGCGAGGAGTCTGCTTCTCCCTCTCCCTGCCCTCTGCTCATGCTCTCTCCCTTTCTCTCTCAAACAAATAAATAAAATCTTAAAAAAAAACCACATTGTTTCTGAAAACTCTTAGCTATGACAAAATGTCAGCATTCTAAGACCAAATTAAAATTTAATGTTCTTATTTGTATAATTCAGTTGATATTATTACTTGTTTTGTAGAAAAATATATAAAATCATACTGTAGTAATTCTTTAATATTTAATTGTATAATTGTATAACTATAATGCATTTTTGAGAATTATTTGAAATCCATATACTGCATAGGACTGTGATTAAAAACAATATATAGTGTTAATGCTCTGGCTTTATCTCTAGTTATTAGGGAGAATTTTCAGAAGAATCAGGAAAAAAAGTTCAGAGGGAGACGCAACAATGGAAAGTTTATTTTGTTCATGTAAAATTACTCAGCAGATGCTTAGACTCTTCCATGACTAGGAGAGTTTGTGATGGTCTGATATTTGAAGATTATGAAGGCATTGTTCTAAGGAAAGTGTGTGAGAACAGAATTTGAATCCAACCTCTGTCATTTATTAACTATAATTTTGAAGGAAGATATAATCTTCTGTCATTTTTTTTTATCTGCAAAGAAAGGACATTAATACCCAACTTCCCGGATTGCTTTGTGAACATCATGAGGGCAGAGTCCTATTTTGTTCAATTTTGTGAAGGTTCAAATGATGGCATATAAAAAATTTGCTTCTAATGAATTGACCATAAGAGATTTACAGGTATTCTTTTGTTAATACTTTGCATTATATAATTTGAAAATTCATTACTTGTTCTAGTTGAAAAAAGTTTCTATTTTTATAAAATGTTTAGAGATTTGGAATGAACAAAGCATATAAATATGATTTAATGTCATAATTATTATCAGTATTATATCAATTTTCTAACTTTTCTGAAATCATAAATGTCAAATACATGATTCATCTTGAAGATTTAACTTTCAATAAGTGAAGTTGTAAAAGCTAGTATCAATCTTAATGAGAGCTGAGGCATTAATTTTTAGCAATTTCTAAACTCACTATAATAGAATTGGAGCAGATAAGGAAAAAAATCTTTAATAGACTTTCAGTACAGTGGGCAAACAATTGGGGTCTAATTATAACAAGAAACCTTCTTCTTCATTTTGTTCAATGATTCTCCTTTACCATCATCTTGTTATCACGTTTAGAATGTTTTTATATTTTCTCACATTAAAATGTATTTGTGGGGTGAATAGGGGGAAATCAGAGGGGGAGATGAACCATGAGAGACTGTGGACTCTGAGAACAAACTGACGGTTTTGGAGGAGAGGGGGTGAGGGGTTGTCTAAACCTGGTGGTGGGTATTGAGGAGGGTACATAATGCATGGAGCACTGGGTGTGGTGCATGAACAATTAATCTTGTAATACTGAAAAAATAAAAGTATTTCAGGGAAAAAATAAAATGTATTTGTGGCAGCGCCTGGGCTCAGTCCTTAAGCATCTGCCTTCAGCTCAGGTCATGATCCCAGGGCTCTGGGATCAAGCCCCGCATCATGCTCCCTGCTCAGCGGGGAGCCTGCTTCTCCCTCTCCCACTTTGCCTGCTTGTGTTCCCTCTCTTGCTGTCTCTCTCTCTCTCTCTCTGTCAAATAAATAAATAAAATCTTTAAACAAATGTATTTGTGTATCTAAACCTTAAAGCAGATGTATTAGATTTCTGCTCTTAGAATGTGGGAAGATAATTTTGTTTTTATTCAATGAATATTTAGTACTTATTAGTAGAACATTTTTAGAATAAAAGCCTCTAGTTAGCTCCATGAGGGCTAGTACTTCTAAAACAATAGTTCTCTCATAATAGATGATTAAAAATATTGAAGGAGTGACTATATTTATATTTACTTGTATTTATTGCACAAAGAATCACACAGCTAAAATGTCAATCTCAACATGCTGAAGCTAAGGAACTGGTTTTAATCATGTTATAATCACTAAGTTCCATAATAACATAGAAGTTGTTCTTCTGACCCCGTGAACTACCACTTGAGGCCAGAGAGGGGATTGTGCAAACATTTAGGAGCCAATGGACACCATACAAACATACAAGTCAAGACTTTAGGAACATGAATAAGAGTCATTCTAACATAAAAAGTATCTGAAACCCACTATTTTGTTAAAAATGCCTGGAAAATTATTGAGATAAAAAATCTGGATTAAGTATTTTAGCTCCGTGTTAACACACAGAAAGGCAGAACCACAATAATTTTTATACTGTTTCAAAGATACAAGTGAATGCTCCACTGCAAGCTTGCATAAAACAATCAAGTCATACACTCAAGAAAGAGAAGATCAGAAATAAGGCAATAAACTAGGGAATATTTTAACAATTCCTAGGGGAGATGAATTGGATGAATTGAAATGAACTAAAAATTGGAATTTACTGTTTCTGTACTATAACCCGACAAAATATTTTACCTTTTAATTATGCATACCAGATGATCTTGGTAATCCTCTATTTAAAATTATATATTTAGGGGCGCCTGGGTGGCTCAGTGGGTTAAGCCTCTGCCTTCAGCTTAGGTCATGATCTCAGGGTCCTGGGATCAAGCCCTGCATCAGGCTATCTGCTCAGCAGGGAGCCTGCTTCCCCCTCTCTCTCTGCCTGCCTCTCTGCCTACTTGTGATCTCTCTCTCTCTGTCAAATAAATAAATAAAATCTTTAAAAATAAAATAAAATAATATATTTATATATAGGCTTATGTAGAGATGTACAAGAATGTCCATATTATACTGTGTTGAAGAGCAGAAACAACCCCAAATGATAGTTAATAAACTTGGAGTTTGACCATTTTCTATAAATGTCAATTACATTCATTTGGTTGACAGTGTTCAAGTTTTCTGCCTTTTTTCGTATTACTTTTACGTTTTTCTATAAATTACTGAAAGAAGATGAGGTAACCAAATACTTTTATAAACTTCTCTATATCTTTTTAAATAAGTTATGTCAGTTTTGGCTTTATGTATTATAAATCTGTTTATTGCATAATATTTAGGATTGTTATGTCTTTTTAATGTACTTCTCATCTAGAAACTTTATGAAATGTCTATTTATGTCCATGTAAAGATCTCTGGGCTAAAGTTATTTTATGTGATAGTTAAATATGTTTTCTAGCTCTATTGTGCTTTAGTGTTTATGTGCTATTTCTATCCTTTCACTTCTGATGTCTGTTTATATATAAAGTACGTCTTTTAAGCGGCATATAGAGATTGTTGATTTTTAATCCATTTTGACAATCTCTGCTTCAACTGTGTTTTTTCTAATATTCAGGTTTAATATAATATAGTTGAATTTCAATTTACTATTTTTTCCCATTGTGCCTATGTTTACTTGTTTCCTTACTATTTGGGGATTGAGTTTTTTACTCATTTTAATCTCTTGTCTTAATTCTGATTTATTTTTTAGTGATTTTCTAGGGTACACAATAAACATCTTCTGCTCATCACACTATATCCTCAAATAATATGATACTTCATGTCTTATTTGAGAATTTTACAACATGGTACTTCAGTTTCCTCCTTCCCATCATTTACACTTCTGCTTCATATGTAATATCCACATGCCATATTGTTATAATTTTTCCTTGGGGCAATTATCTCTTAAAGTAAAAAGACTGTTTTATTTACTATAAATATTGCCATGTCTGCCCTTCTTTTTGTTGAGTTGATTTAAATTTCTATTTGGCATAATTTTTTGACCATTGAACTCTTTATTTTTGACTTTACCATAGGTCTACTGTCAATTTTTCTCACCTTCATTTTTCTGAAAATATCTTTACTTCATCTCTATCTTTTAAAATATACCTTTGCTAGATATGGCTTTTTGGGTCAACCTTTTCTTTTCTTTCTCTTTTTCTTTTCTTTCTTCCAAGTAGGCTGTGCACCAATCATTGGAACCCAATGCAAGGCTTGAACTCACAACGTTGAGATCCAAGATCTGAACTGAGATCTAGGATTGGATGCTTAACTGACTGAACCACCCAGGCCCCAGGTGCCCCTGGCTTGCATATTTCTGATAAATGTATTAGAATTTGTATCTTTTTAAGGTATGCAATGTTTTGCTTTGTTTTGTTTTATTCTGTAACTGCATTTTTGTTTGCTGTTAGTTTTTGTTTATGTCTGTTTTTATTTTCCTTGTGGATAGCTGAGGCTATTGAATTTGTGGTTTGTCATCTTAATTTTGGACAAATCTTGGTCATTATCTCTTCTAATGTTTCTTGATTTTTCTTTCTCTTATCTCTTGAGACTTTGATTTTATATATATATAAAATCAAAAATATATATGGGGGCACCTGAGTGGCTCAGCTGGTTGGGCCTCTGCTTTCCGCTCAGGTCTTGATTCCAAGGTCTTGGGAATGAGTCCTGCATAGGGTTCCTCGCTCAGAAGGAGACCTGCTTGTCCCTCTGCCTCTTTCTCTGTCTCTCATGAATAAATAAATAAAATATTATATATGTGTACATATGTATACGTATAGGTAGCATCTGTAGTTTAAACCTTTATCTCTTGGATACTATGTTTACCTGCTCTTTTTTTTTTTTTTTTGCTTTAGCTTTCAATTATAATAATTTATATTTACCAATTTGCAAGTTTAATGACTTCTTTATAATATAGTTTGGTTTTTGTTTTTATTTTACCTTTTTTAATGTCCTATCTCTCTACTAAAATTGTCCATATATATTTATACATATTGCCTACCTTTTCCACTAGATTTATTACAGTATTTTATTGTATATGTTTTAAAGTAGTTATCTAATAGCTTCACTATCTGGGCAACTTCTGATTGTGGCCTTGTTGATAGATTTATCCCTGGCAATGAATCACTCTTTCTTGCTCCCACCACCCCGTGGGCTCTCTCTAACTAATTTTTTAAAGATTTTATTTATTTATTTGAGATAGAGAGTGAGAAAGAGCATGAGTAGGGGTCAGAGGGAGAGGGAGAAGCAGGCTCCCCACTGAACAGGGAGTCTGATGCAATTCTAGGACACCTGGATTATGACTTGAGCCAAAGGCAGATGTTTAACTGACTGAGCTACCCAGACACCTCATCTCTAAATATTTTTGAATGCAGAGCAATGTGTTTAGAAGTTAGAGACTAGAGTAAGTAGTATTTACATAAATGGGCATACCTCTTCTTTGTTTGTTCTTTGGCTGTTATGATATATTGTAGTCAATTTAAGCAGTAGTTGAGCTGTGCTTGAGGTTTTGTTGTATCTATAGCTATCTCAAACTTACCACAGATTTTAACTCTTAGTAGGCTATTTAATCTTGATTTCATTGAAGGTCCTGGAATTCTCAGAGAGTTTTTCTCAGGGTTACTACTCCAATAAATTTATGCCCTGCCTAACTATACTGAAGAGTCCTTTCCTTTTGGTTTTGTTTTTCCCATTCTTCTAGTGATAGATTGCTGTTAATTGTATGTTTTGGCTCCTCTTTCACATAGCAAGGAAACTTAGACCTTTTATCAGTGGTTGATCTTGGGTGTGATATTTTTCTTTCTCTCCTCAGTATTAGCAGATCTCTAGTTGGTATCAGTGCAAGTTCCTGGCATGGGGAGTGTTTCTGCCACTCTGAGAGACAGACACATTTTATTGGACCTTTCCCAGAGTGGCATTCACTTTTGCCTGGGATCAGGGGCAGGAGATAATTCCCTTGACTTTAGGAGATGGTTAATCCTCCCCAGAAGGCAATGAATCATTGCTTATGTCAGGATCAGAGGCAGGGAACAATAGTGTTTTCTGTTCCTCCATGGGTAGCTTAAGATTTTTGCCCTGCATTTGACAAGGATCTGACTAATGGTTTGTTCTTTTTCTAAAGCAACTCTCTTAAGTCTCCTGCTCTGTTCTCAGTCTTCCTATTCACCATCCAGTTAAGCCCTATAGATAATAGCTGTGGATGAATGTGGACTCTTCTTGTGTTTTAAGGATTCCAGTTTTTCTAAGATGTTAAGCTAATAAGCACTTAGCCTTTAAGAAATATTCAGGATTTTAGCTGAGTTTTTCTTACCCAGTTTTTCAATCACTACCTCTTCTTCCTATGCTCTATCAAAAGAGAAGCAGTGAGGGGCATCTGGGTAGCTCAGTCAGTTAAGCATCCAACTTGAATTCAGCTCAGGTAATGATCTCTGGGTTGTGAGATTAAGCCTGACATCAAGCTCTGTGCTCAGCATGGAGTTGGCTTGAGATTCTAGCTCCCTCTGCCCCTCCCCCTGTGCTCTCTCTCTCTCTCTCTCTCTCTCAAATAAACAAATAAAACCTTAAAAAAAATAGAAGCAGTGGGTATATCCCATCTTCATCACAGGAAGTTGTCACCTGCTAGAGTTTAGTACAACTAGTTGTACAATCTCAACTCCCTTTTGGGCTCCATAATGAATTATGCTTTTATAGATTGTTTAACTTTTGTTTATTGTTACAGTGGGAATGATTTTGTCCTGTGGCTTTCTAAAACCTACTTGGTGGGGAAATCTCTCTTCCTCTAAGATGAGCCTTATAATCAACCAAGTATCTATGTATAGATGAATTTGTATTTGGCTTCAGTTTCCTGATAGATTGTATTTCTCTATTCTTATCTAACTAGTTTAATTATCTTTGGTTTATATTCTGCATTGATTGCTGATAAAGAACCTACACACCTTGACTTATTTATCCTCTCACATTTATTTATTTTTCCATATGAATTTTAGACTTCTATAATTTAGCAACAAAAACTCTGGGTTTTTATTGCATTTACATTACATTTATTGATTAATTTATGAATAATAAACTTTCCCATCTATGAACATTGTTTACTCCCATCTTTTATTGATGTCTCTTAAAAATAGGTATTCTATATAACTTTTTTTTATTTGAAAACTCACTTTATATCACCAGATACTTTATAAGTTTTGTTTATCTATGTCTTGACACTTATGTTTTATCCTTTGGAGCTTCAGAACTTTAGCAGCTACCTACCACTGTTTCTAGACCATGGTGAACTTACATTATTTTTTTCCCAAAGTATGAATTTTTAGCCTTTAAAAAAACTTTTGAAACTAAAGTTTTGTGTTGTTTACAAAAAGTAATGCTTCAATATTCTCTCACTGTTCATAAAAATGCAATGCAGACATCTCAGAATATCACCTTTCCTGTAGATGTTATATTGTATTGAGAAATGTGGGGAGAAAATCTAATCTTTCATTACTATGTGAACACTCTGTGTTCTTAAAGCTTTATCAGAATTTGTATCTGTACTCCACTGACTGTTACTTTAACAAAATTAGGAAAGCAAGGAATTAATATTCAAAATATTTATCTGCTCTGATATATTATCCTGGATTAAATTAATCTTTGGTTCATTATACATTTGAAGTAAAAACATACCTGAGACCTGAATATTGATGTAGCTTTTATATTTATTTTCCTGAAGTATAGTTGTTCATGTGTGGCTTCATTTCTTTATCCTATCCTTTGTAATTTGACAATCACAAAAAGCCTTAAGAAATTATTACAGTATTATCATCTGCTCACAAGGGTAAATACCATCGCCAAAGAGGAAAGTCCCTAAATGAATCATTAATTATTTTATTGATCTTTTATCAATTTTACTTTTGAAAAAGTGGGGATCACTTTTCAGGAAAGGAATTATTAGATGACCCAACATATTTAAAAGGAACTTATGATTCCCAAATTATAGATAATTGTATTTTAAAAGGCTGTTATAAAGGCTGTTAAAGGGGTCCCTGAGTGGCTCAGTCATTAAGCATCTGCCTTCTGCTCAGGTCATGATCCTGCGTCCTGGGATCCAGCCCCGCATTAGGCTCCCTGCTGGGCAGGAAGCCTGCTTTTTCTTCTCTCCTTCCCCTTGCTTGTGTTTCTTTTCTCACTGTCTCTCTCTGTCAAATAAATAAAATATAAATAAATAAATAAATAAATAAATAAATAAATAAATAAATGGCTGTTATGTAGCCTTAATGTGGAAATGTTGAAATCATGCTTCAATTATTTTTAATAATTGAAGCATGATTTCAACACTAGCATGTCTATCTTGGTAGTCCTATAGCAACCATTTCATCATTTGTAATAAAGTGCCCCAAGAGAAAGAGGAAAAACTATACTTAGGAAATGATATATAAATGGCTACCTACATAAAAGAAATTATGTCAAAAATTTTCAGAGGATAGAAGCATAACTGAATAGGTATTCAGATGTGTTTTTTCCTTTTTCTAAAAAAATCACAACTTGAAATATTAACTTGTTATATTCTATAGTCTGTTATAAAATAAGTTACTGGAAGGCACTGGTAAATATTAAGGCACAGAAAGGTGGTCAGTGGAAAATATGTTTTTTGGGGGATGGGGGCTTTAAATGCTCTATTTTAAAAAGCTTTTTATTTAAATTCTAGTTATTTAACATACAGTGCAATATTAGTTTCAGGTGTACAATTTAGAAAATATTCTTAAATTTCTCTAACTGGCAGTTTAATCAGAAATATAAGAAGTTTTTGAAAGGTAGTTATTTTTAAACAACAAAGCTAATATATTATGTTAGTAGAAGAAGCAAAGTGAAATTAAAAGTAGTGCTTCTAATTTTATGATCAAAAAATAGTCCTTGGTCAAGAGTTCTTGGGTGTTCTCACTTTCTCTTGAGTGTGTTAGGCTAGGGCACTAATTTCAGTAACACTCATGATCAAGTCAGTTCCCCATAATTCCTTACAATTATCATAATCATGCATTTTCCTTTTGCCATATAGTTATATTCTGCAGTGGCCTTTAAGCCATCAAAAAAAAAAAATCCCATAGTAATGCTTGTACAGATATCATATCACATTTAAGGGATGAAAAAATAGCAGTAATCTCTACCAAACTGGAATAATTCTTAAGTAAAAATATGGTATTTTGCACATATGCGTACAAAACAAGGGGTGAGTTAGAACATTCTGTATTTAATGCCACTTAGTTTAAAACAATCTGTTCTCTGTAGGCATTCACTTCTAAAAAGCTTGTCATTTCTTGACAAGAATTGTGTCAATTGAAATACTGGAGATCTCAGTATTTTATTTTCAAACCAGAGCTAGTGGATGTGTTTTTGTGAAGATGAAATGATATCTAATATTCATTTTCTAATGGCTCTCATGACTCACAATATTTTCCTGCAATGTAGCCCACAACATAACATTTTTACTAAAATTATTCACCAGAAGCATCACCACCACATCTTCAAATTATTCTAATCCAATATCTATCCTTTTGTAGACAACATAAGTTATATAATGTATTTGGTTAGATCAGAAAACATTTTGATCTTTCTCCTTGGTGAGCTCAGCTGGCTATAACAAAATACCTTAAACTGGATGTCTTGTAAAGCATAGGAATGTATTCCTCTTATTTTGGGGGGTGGAAGTCTGAGATCAGTGTGCCTGAATGGTGGGATTCTGGTGAAAGTCCTCCTCCAAATTCCAGATGGTAGATTCTCTATGTATTCTCAGGTAGAGGAGAGAAGAGCAGAGGAGACAAACTCTCCTCATGACACTTTTAAGGGAACTAATCTCATTCATCAGGACTCCACCTGTAAAACATCATCAAATTCTAATAATTTGCTCAGGCTTCCACTTTCTAACACCATCATCTTGATTCAAATCAGGAAAGACTCTGCCACTGCAATGGAAAAGCATATGAGCATAATAAACATCATCCCAGGGGTGTTGTTAATTATCAGACCTCTTAATAGTTATATGTAGTAGTGAATATAGGATTATAGTCATAACACACTCACTACTTGCTATTTTTTTATTTTAATATTCAACTGTAGTAGTGTTTTAAAAAATAAGAATAAATTTAAATATAAAAGGCATCCCAAAAAGAAAAGGATTTCAACACTCTCCCTGTCAAATAAAATCTTTAAAAAAAAAAAAAAAAGTGGGGGTGCCTGGTTGGCTCAGTCCATTGTCTGCTTCAGCTCAGATCATGATCCCAGGGTCCTGGGACTGAGCCCCACAGTAGGCTCCCTTCTCTGTCTCTCCCTCTGCTGCTCCCCTGCTTGTGTTCTCATGCTTACTCTCAATCTCTCTCTCTCTCTCTCTGTCTCTCTCAAAATATTAAAAAAAAAGAATTTTTCAACACATAAATTTTAAGAAGACACAAACATTCAGTTTATAACTGAATTTTAAAAATGAATGGATCTGGGCCTCATCAAAGAAAATATTCAGATGGGAACTAAAGAAATGAAAAGATGCTTAATATCGTTTGTTGAGGAATTGCAAGATAAAACAGTCATGAGATACCACTACATAATTAGAATGCTAATACTGAAAACACAATACCAAATACTAAGAAAAATGTGGAGCAACAGGAACTCCCATTCATTGCTGGTGGGAATAGAAGGATCATGCAGGCAATTGGGAAGATAGTTTGGCAATTCCTTATGAAAATAAACATCACTTAAACATATGATCCATCAGTTGTACTCCCAAATGAGTTGAAAACTTTTCACACAAAAATTTTTTATTAAAATTTTTTATTAACATATAATGTATTATTTGACCCAATGTACATGTCTGTGAATCATCAGGCTTACACATTTCACAGAATTTGCCATAGCACATACCCTCCCCAATGTCCATAGCCCTACCCCCCCCACCTCCCAGCAACCCTTAGTTTGTTTTGTGAGTTTAGGAGTCTCTTATGGTTTGTCTCCTTCCCAATCCCATCTTGTTTCATTTCTCTTCCCCACGCCCCCACGACCCCCTGCCCTGTCTCTCAAATTCTTCATATCAGAGCAATCATGTGATAATTATCTTTCTCTGACTGACTTATTTCGCTTAGCATAATACCCTCTAGTTCCATCCACATCATTGCAAATGGCAAGATTTCATTTCTCTTGATATCTGCATAGTATCCCATTGTGTGTATATATATGTATATATATATATATATATATATATATATATATATATATATATATATATATATATA
>JAPYYJ010001696.1:0-13827 GCA_028533885.1 Nasua narica | reverse complement strand
TCTTCTGGATGAGTTTGGCCAGTGGTTTATCGATCTTATTGATTCTTTCAAAAAACCAACTTCTGGATTCATTGATGCGTTCTACTGTTTCTTTAGTTTCTAACTCGTTGATCTCTGCTCTAATCTTGATTATTTCCCTTCTTGTGCGTGGGGTTGGCTTGATTTGTTGTTGATTTTCCAGTTCTTTAAGGTGTAAGGAGAGCTGCCATATTTGGTATTTTTCAATGTTTTTGAGTGAGGCTTGGATGGCTATGTATTTCCCCCTAAGGACTGCCTTTGCCGTATCCCATAGGTTTTGGGTCAATGTGTCTTCATTCTCATTGGTCTCCATGAATTGTTTAAGTTCATCTTTGATTTGCTGGTTGATCCCTGCATTCTTGAGCCTTTTGTTTTGTTTGAGATGGGCCTGTGTTGTTATAAACTGCCTTCTTAGAACTGCTTTTGCTCTGTCCCATATATGTTGGAATGTTGCATGTCAGTTTTTGTTTGTCTCAAGGTTTTTATTTCATTTTTTATTTCTTTATTGACCTGTGGGTTGTTTAGTAGCATGTTGTTTAACCTCCATGTGTTTGTATTTTTTCCAGCTTTTTTCTTCTAAATGATTTCTAATTTCATATCATTGTGGTTGGGAAAAGATGCTTAATACAATTTCAATTTTCTTAAATTTGTTGAGACTTGTTTTATAGCCTAACATGTGATCTATGCTGGAAAATGTTACATATTCACTTGAAAAGAATGTGTATTCTGCTGGTTTTGGGTGGAATGTTGTGTATATATCTGTTAAGTCCATATGGTCTGATGTTTCATTTAAGGCTACTGTTTCCTTATTGTTCTTTTTTCCCCCTGTATGATGTATCCATTGGTGTAAGTTGGGTGTTGAAGACCTCTACTATTATTGTATTACTTTCAATATGTCTACTAATACTTCCTTTATATATTTAGGTACTCCTGTGTTGTCTACATAGGTATTTATAATTG
Source organism: Nasua narica (assembly GCA_028533885.1). NCBI lineage: Eukaryota > Metazoa > Chordata > Mammalia > Carnivora > Procyonidae > Nasua > Nasua narica. The sequence goes on along the minus strand of JAPYYJ010001696.1, from coordinate 12,849 downwards.
TTATATCCTTTTATTGGGTTAATCCCATTATCATTATGTAGTGCCTTTGTCTTTTGTTACAGTCTTTGTTGCAAAAGATTGCTTTGTCTGATGTAAGTATTACTACCTTTAGATTTCTTTTCATTTACATTTCTATGGAATATTTATTTTTGTCCCTTCACCTTCAATTTCCTTTTTTCTTTAGGTCTGAAATGAGTCTTTTGTAGATAACATATAGATGGGTCTTTTTTTTTTTTTTTATCCATTCAGTCAGCTTATGTCTTTTGATTGAAGCATTTAGTCCTTCTACATTTAAAATAATTATTGATAGGTAGGTGGTTATTTCATTCTGTTTGTTTTTTTAAAAAGATTTCATTTATTTATTTCACAGAGAGAGAGAGAAAGATCACAAATAGGCAGAGAGGGGGAAGCAGGCTCCCTGCTGAGCAGAGAGCCCAATGTGGGGCTTGATCCCAGGACCCCGAGATCATGACCTGAGCCGAAGGCAGAGGCTTTAACCCACTGAGCCACCCAGATGCCCCTATTTCATTCTGTTTGTTGTTTTCTGATTATTTTTGGAAGTATTTTCAGTTCCCCTTTCTTTCTCTCTTGCTCTCTTGTTATTTGTTCACATCTTCTGCCCATTTTTTAACTGGATTATTTGCTGTTTTGGGTGTTACACTGTGTATGTTCTTTATATATTTTAGATACTAAAACCTTTATTGAATATGTCATTTCCAAATACCTTCTCCCATTCAGTAGGTTATCTTTTCATTTTGTTGATTATTTCCTTTGCTGTGCAGAAGCTATTTATTTAGTTATTTGTTTGACACTTTTAATTTTGGTATTGTCCCAATAGTTATTTTTGCTTTTATGTCTTGTGCCTCAGGAGACGTATGTAGAAAAATGTTGCTGTGGCTCATGTCAGAGAAATTAATGCCTATGCTCTCTTTTAGGATATTTATGATTTCAGGGCTCACATGTAGGTCTTTAATCCATTTTTAATTTATTTTTGTGTTAGTGTGAAAAAGTAGTCCAGCTTCATTCTTTTTCATGTAGCTGACTGATTTCCCCAATACCATTTGTTAAAGAGACTACCTCTTCCCATTGCATATTCTTTCCTGCTTTGTCTAAGATTAGTTGATCTTATAATGGTGGGTTTATTTTTGGGCTCTCTATTCTGTTCTATTGATCTGTGTGTCTATTTTTGTGCCAGTACCATACTATTTTGATTTCTACAGCTTTGTAGTACATCTTGTAATCTGGGACCATGATCCCTCCAGTTTTTTTTTTTTTCTTTTTCAAGATTGTATAGCCGTCTGTGTTAAGTTAAAGGTCACTTATATTCAAACACATACTAAAAGCACTACATTGTTATTATCCCATCCATGCTTTATGTATTTAATTACATATTTTGCATCTTTTTCTTCTATTTGTCCCTTAACTTGTTATTGTACATGTAGTTGATTTTACTATTTTTTCTTTTAAACTTTATACTAGTTTTGTAAGTGGTTGATCTACTACCTTTCTCTGTATTTGCTTTTAACAGTGAGATTTTTTCTTTCATTATCATCTTTTTATGGCCTTTTCTTTTTTGCTTAAAGATGTACCTATAACATTTCTTCTAAGGTCAGTTTGGTGGTGATGAACTCCTTTAACTTTTGTTTGTCTGAGAAACTCCTTATCTCTTCTTCAATTCTGAATGGTAGAATTTTCTTGATAGAGTATTCATGGTTGTAGTTTTTCTTTTTTATTCAGTACTTTGAATATATCATGCCTTTCCCTTCTGGTTCGTAGAGTTACTCTTGAAAAATTAGCTTATAATATTATATATGTTCCCTTGTACGTAGGTAGTCATTTTCTCTTGCTACTTTTAAGATTCTGTCTTTAATTTTTGACACTTTAAATATTAAATGGCTTGGTGTTTACCTTTTTGGGTTCACCTTCTGTGGGGCTTTATGTGCTTCCTGTACCTGGATGTCTGTTTCCGTCCCCAGGTTAGGGAAGTTTTTAGCTATTATTTCTTCAAATAAACTTTCTGCCCCCTTTTCTCTCTTTTCTCATAGAATCCTTGTTATACAAATGTTAGTACACTTGATTTTTGTCCTAGAGGTCCCTTATACTATTCTCATTTTTAAAATTGTTTTTCTTTTTGCTATTCAGCTTGGGTGATTTCTACTACCCTGTCTTTTAAATCACTGATCCATTCTTTTGCATCCCCTAATCTGCTGTTGATTCCGTCTCATGTAATTTTCATTTCAGTTATTGTATTCTTCTATTTTGCATTTTTACATATTTTTTTCTTTGTTGAAGTTCTCACTCTGTTCATTCATTCTTCTGAATTTGGTGAGCATCTTTATGAACACTACTTTGAATTCTTTATTAGGTAGATTGCTTATCTTCATTTTTTTTTCCTGAGGTTTTGTCTTGATCTTTCATTTAGAGATATTCCTCTGTCTCTTCATTTAGCCCAACTCTCTTTGTTTGTTTCTATGTATTATGTTGATCAGATTCATCTCCTGGTCTTGAAATAGTGGTCTTATTTAGAATGTGTCCTTTATGTTCAGAAGCACCATCCCCCTTGTCACCAGACCCAGGACCCCCAATGGTCTCCCTTATGTGGTCTTTGTGTGCCTTTCTGTTGTGGTGGGATGCAGCTGGTGTAGGTGTGCTGCTCAGTGGGTCTGACCCCCTTAATGCACCTGGCTGAGAGGCCTATTTGTAGTGGCTATAGGCTCACTTGTTCATGGGTCTAGCCTCCAGTATGGCTGGCTGTAAGGCCTGGTTGCCACTGCTCCAGATATCCTAGTGGGTGGGCTCTCCCTCTACCCAGTTTCCCTAGAATCCTCTTTGGAGAGGTACTGTTTCTAGCTGAGAATGTTTGCAGGATGTGGTGGTATAGCAGCAACTTTGGAGGGGTGGTAGTCTCAGCCAAATCTGCCCACCATGTATAATGAAGTAGAAGCTCCTTAGGAGGGATGCCTGCCAGGACGGATGTATAGGGTGGGTGGTCAGTAGGGGAATGCCTTGATGGGACAATTCGATGCTAGCAGGGTAGATGGAGAGTGTCAAATCTGATGCCTGTCAGAGTCAGTCCAGTTAGGCAGAAGGGGGCAAGAAAAATGGTACCTGCCAGTGTTTCTGTTTCCCAGAGAAAGTTCCTACTGATTCCTGCCCCTTCAGCACCTGCCACAAAATAAGTCAATAAATCTCCTTTAGGTTTAGCCCAGATGCTTTTCAAACTGCTGCCTGTGTGTTGGTTTTGGAGTGAGTGTGTGTGGGTCTGTTAAGAGCCGAGTCTTGGTTTCTGATAGCCATTTGGCTCTCCTGAAGTTATGCCCCACTGATTTTCAAAACCAGACATTATGGGGGCTCATCTTATGAGTACAGGTCCCCAAGCAGGGGCTTCCTGATGTTAAGTTTAGACCTCTTGCTCCTCAGGGAGGACCTCCCCCACTATGATATTTCTTCCACGTGTGGGTCACTGTATTCGGGAATGGGTTCCAATCAGATGACTTCTCTTTTCTTCTTACCCTTCCTGATGTCTTTTTTTTATGCTTTGGGGTGTGGAAGAGCTGTTTTTCCAGTCTTCAGGTCCTTCTTAGAGTTGCTTTATAAATAGTTGTAGCCTTAATGTATCTTTGGGATAAGGTGAGCTCAGGGTCTTTGTACTCTGCCATCTTTATTGGGGATCTCTGAGTCACTTTAAATTACATTCTTTGCTCAAGGTATTTTTGGCCTTTCAGGTAATATGAGTTTAGACTACAAATTATTTTTTTTTAATTTAGTTTTATTTTTTCAGTGTTCCAAGATTCATTGTTTATGTACCACACCCAGTGCTCCATGCAGTATTGCCCTCCTCAGTACCCACTACCAGGCTCACTCAACCCCCCACCCCCTCCCCTCCAAAACCCTCAGTTTGTTGCTCAGAGTCCACAGTCTCTCATGTTTCATCTCCTCCTCTGATTTCCCCCAATTCACCCTTCCTTTCCTTCTCCCAATGTCCTCCCTGTTTTTCCTTATACTCCACACGTAAGTGAAACCATATGATAATTGACTGCCTCTGCTTGACTTATTTTACTCAGCATAATCTCTTCCAGTCCCTTCCATGTTATACAAAAGTCGGGTATTCATCCTTTCTGATGGACTACAAATTCTTGAGGTAACCAGCTTATGGTTACGCATGAGTTTTCAAGTTTTCTATTCCACCCAGTGTCAGGGTCAACATTAGCAAGGTGTTTTTTATTTCGTTTTGTTTTGTTTCTGTCCTTTCTAAATGTAGTTTTTTAGTTTAGTTTTGATTTGATTTTCTTACCATTTACTTATACACCTTTGGGCCCATCTTTATGACAGGTTTCTTTTCATATTTCATACCTTTGACATCTTGGCTTTATCTCCTCTCCTCCTTTCATGTTAATACAGCTAACAAGGCAAAAGCTTATGGTGTCTGCGATCTAGTAGAAATCTCAGGATAAGATTAACTTTGACATTAACTTAAATCCCAGGTTTCGCTGTTTTACTTCTACAGAATTCTTTCTTTTGTATCAGCTCACCAATGTACTTAAAAAGATGTTCTTTTTAATTTTTATTTATATTTTAAAATATTTATTCATTTATTTGAGAGTGAGAGCGAGCAGGTGTTGGGTGGGGGAGGGCCAGAGGGAGAGAACCTCAAGCAGACTCCCTGCTGAGCATGGAGCTTGATGCAGGGCTTGAATTCATGACCCTGAGATCATCATGTGAGCTTAAATCACCAGTTGGACGCTTAACCAACTGAGCTACCCAGGCTCCCCAAAGATGTTATTTTTTAGTTAGGAGGTTGATTGGGGTAACTAGTCTTCCATCTGACTACCCTAGTAATGCCATTCATTCATTCAGTATGATAGCTTTAGGATGAAAATAAAGTATCTTTCAAAATTATAGCAATGATGTTTAACTGTTCTGAGAAATAACTGTTCTATATATGTATTTTTAATTTTGGGAACTACCTTAGCATTATTCTTATCTTCCTAAGTTCTACCTTGGATAAAAGTCATTGATGGAAATGAAAAATCTTGAGACGGTTAATCTCAAATTTTGTTTTAGCTTTCAAAATAAAGACAACTCAAGCCTTTATTCTCAAATCATTTGTCTGGATTTCATAACTGATTTAAGATTTAGATTCCGTGAACATTTTCTGAGCCAGAAGAGATGTTCAGTACTATCATGGTATTTATTTATATTAATTATTGATTATTTAAACTCTTTTGGTTCATGATTCGTCATAAATCAGACTACATACTGCCCATCACAAAATTGACATATTTTTCAGTGTACCTTAATTCCACCTAAAGTCAGTTATAGTAAAAAGGTTTATTCTATCACAAATTTTTGAATGGATAGAATATTAAACTGTATAGCCACAAATTAAAATGGTAATGCATCAGAGCTGTGCAATATGACACATCAACAGAGACAGATAACAACATTTGGTTCATAAATGCTCCCATAACATCCAGAAAAAGCAAGCTTCGTACACTTCTGCGCAGAAATGATCCACAACTTCTCACACATCTTTTCTTTGGGAGTAATCTGAGAAATAGGCAATTCTTATTCCAATTTTCTAGACAAGTCATTGTGTTTTATTTCAGTCTGATGGAATATCTAAATGGGAGTATGTACACTTCATACATGTGATAAAGTTTATTCCAGTAGGACAATGAGCCAATCATGCCATGGTTCATCTGGTTTGTCTTTACCTTTATTTATACACATTCTGCAGGCTGTGCAATCAATTCATAACCAATTAATATAGTAATTATTGCAACTGCTTGTTGTTTAGTAAGAAACCAAAAGTAAGTACAATACTGATTATAGAAGACAAAGCAATTCTTTTGATACCTTAAATATCAGTTAAACAGTAAAGTGACTATTAAATCATAATGAAATATATGCTGTAAACTTAAAAACAAGTACTTTATCCAATGACCCCAGTAATGACAATTCTAGGAAATTATCTCACAAATATAATCATACATGTATATAAAGATATAAATACATGTGTGTATGCACACACACACAGTGGAATATTACTCAGCCATAAAATAGAGTGAAATCTTGCCATTTGCAATGGCATGAATTTGACTAGAGAGTATTATGCAAAATAAGCAAAATAAGCCAGTCAGAGAAAGACAGATACCATGTGATATCATTCATATGTGGATTTTAAGAAACAAAACAAATGAGCAAAGGAAAAAAAAAGAGAGAGGGACAAACCAAGAAATAGACTTGGGCACCTGGGTGGCTCAGTGGATTAAAGCCTCTGCCTTCGGCTCAGGTCATGATCTCAGGGTCCTGGGATCGAGGCCCCACATTGGGCTCTCTGCTCAGCAGGAAGCCTGCTTCCCCCTCTCTCTGCCTGCATCTCTGCCTACTTGTGATCTTTCTGTCAAATAAATAAATAAAATCCTTAAAAAAAAAAAGAAATAGACTCTTAACTGTAGAGAACAAGCTGGTGGTTACCAGAGAGGAGGTGGGGGAGGGGGGATGGGCGAAATAGGTGATGGGGATAAGGGAGTGCACTTTGATGAGCACTTGGTGATGTATGGAAGTGTTGAATCAGTATATTGTACACCTGAAACTAATAGAACACTCGTTAATTATACTTGAATTTTTAAAAAAATTTCACATAAAAAAATATGTATAGGGTGTTAAAGCCGTTATAAGTATTATTTGAGAAATAACTGATGAACAGGATTGTACAACATGCTGAAAGCATAAAGGGCTTTAGGAATATAAATACGGGCTTTAGGAAATAAATTTGTAAATAAATACATTTCTGCTAAATTAAATGTTCTTTTTAGAATATGTGAAATAATCAGTTACTTAAAAATATATTTTCTTCGGCACTTAGTGATAGCTGTCAACAAATATTAACCAGTAATGGTTATTGTTATAAATTTATTCTGGCATTTGGAAACATGTTTGAGAATAATTAAGTTTAAGAAGTTAAAGAAAACTTGGGGGCCTGGGTGGCTCAGTTGGTTGGGAGGCTGCCTTCCGTTCAGGTCATGATTCCAGGGTCCTGGGATCAAGCCCCACATCAGGCTCCTTGCTCAGCGGAGAGCCTGCTTCTTTCTCTCCCTCTGCCTGCTTCTCTGCTTACTTGTGCTCTCTCTCTATCTCTCTGTCAAATAAATAAATAAAACTTTAAAAAAAGGAATTAAAGAAAACTTTCAGAATTTTATTTAATGTCACTGTTGAGTTATATATAGTTGGTAGCCAACATTGGAAGCAGAATCATGAAAGATGGTAATGGCTGAAAATGTATGTAGATAGCACAATATTTATCAATTACAATCATGGTAGGATTACTAGGGGAAATTGGGGTTTTTTTGGAGCATAATGACCTAAAAATACACAAATGTCCATGTTGCCTTTGCCAAAGAAAAGGTGCTACAGTTTTTCTGAGCTTCAGATTGATCTTTTTGGCTATTGCTTTGCCTGAACATTTTCTTCATTTAGAAGAAATTACCTAAATCTTATTTATCCCATGGTTACTTGTTACTCTTATATAATGATCTAAAAATATCTCCTCTTTACTTTTTCCTGACATTTACCTTTTTTGCCTTTCTCTAGAACTCAGAGACCCAAGTTTAGGTTCTGCTTTGCTATTGACTTACTCTTTTAGCCATTTTATCTCTGTAGGCTTTCCTGTCCTCATCTCTATAATAAAATATTTAAACAAAATAATCACTGTGGTCTTATCAAGTTTTGTATTTTGAGATTATAAAAAGGTCAGTCCTTCCGTAATGCCTTCAGTGGCTTTCTATTGCACTAACAAAATTGAAACCTCCTTCAACAGATTTTAAAGCTTTACATGATCAGCCCTGCGTCCATCTCCTACTTCTGTTTCATGTCACAATTCTGTACTTTCTAATACATTCTTTTTAAAAAAAAAAAGATTTTATTTATATATTTGACAGAGAGAGAGAGAGGGATCACAAGCAGGCAGAGGCAGGCAGAGAGAGAGGGGGAAGCAGGCTCCCCGCCGAGCAGAGAGCCCGATGCGGGGCTCGATCCCAGGACCCTGAGATCATGACCTGAGCTGAAGGCAGAGGTTTTAACCCACTGAGCCACCCAGACACCCCCACAATACTGTACTTTCTATAAACCAGCCACATCAACTTCCTAACCTTTTAGGGATTAGCTCAGATATTACATTCTTAGAAAGATTTTCCTTGACCCCTTTACTGAAATTAAGCCACCTTTGGAAGTTACTCAGGCACTATCACATTACTTTATTTATTTATTTAGATTTTATTTATTTATTTGACAGAGAGAGACACAGTAAGAGAGGGAACACAAGCAGAGGTAGTGGGAGAAGGAGGAGCAGGCTTCCCGCCGAAGGCAGATGCTTAACAACTGAGCCACCTAGGCGCCCCAATCATAATACTTTTTAAATTTCTTCGGATTCTTTTTATCAAGTTGTTAGCTTCATTTGTTTCTTCTCATGCCAGATTAGGATTTTACCTTCATGGAGATGGTACCTAGTTTATCATATTCACATATCTTCAATGCCAGCACAGTTCCTGACATATAAAAGATGTTAAAAAAATACTTGCTCGATGTTAATTACTGGAAAGAGACTGATGGGGTAGAAATGATACAAGACCCAAGAAGCAGCAGCTAAAAGAGATCCTATGGTATATTGTGGTGTTTACAGTTGTCGGTGAAACCCTGTAGTGTACTTACAACAACCACACAGCTAAACAGTCAATCTAAATAGATATTCTGGATAGCTTTGGTATAAACCATAGGAGAAATTGCAACATTTTTTTTTTTTCTTTTTCTCAGTAAGATAGTCTGTTGAGAGGACTGAGAGTGTCTTTGTGGACTTATAGGTCTCCGTTATTCTCTAACCAGACCTTTTTTCTTTTACCTCTTCTCTGATGAGGCTCTAGAGATAATAATATTAGAAAATCAAAGTTGAAATGGATCATAGCAGAATTCCAAGGAAGAAAAAGGATAAGATTTGGATGATATCCAATATTATTTAGCTTTTTGTTGTTTTTAGTGCTAGTGTGTAAGGTGGAGAGAAACCAGAATTTAGGATTTAATCAAATGTCTATCTGATTTGACCAAAATTCTACAAGGAAGAAATATAGTAATCTTTTTTTTTCAAAAGTGACAAAAGCGACTTAATTCATATAAAAAAACCATGTATATTAGGATCTCAGAGGTCCAAGTGTAGGCTCTTCTTTGCTGTTGACATACTCTAGTAGTCATTTTAACTCTTAGGCCTTAGTGTACTTATATATGTCATGAAATAAATAAAATCATTGTGGTCTCTTCCAGTTTAGTGTTTTGTTATGATACGAACCAAGAACTAATATGTGGACCATGGTTTTTACCTTTTAAAAATTTGTCCCTTGAAATTGGATTTTGGAGTGAGAAATTGTAATGTCAGAACTCAGAATGGAGCTGAGTATTTAGAATAAAATTAGAGATCTTATTGTATACATTGTTTTTCTAATGCTATAACTTAATCAGACCCATGTTATGTCTTATTTCATCATATCCATCCTATTGTGATAGAATGCCTTTGGACAAGTAGATTTTCCCCAAAAATCATGTTCAGTGCATTTGTAATACATAACTAAAGTAAGATGATTGTGATCCATTTATTGGAATGAGAACTAAATGGCCACTGGAAATGCTGGATTGATCTTCAGGAAGGTTTTTTACTTTTTCCCTAGATATCCAGTGAGAAGGATTTCATTTTAGAATTGGCTTTATCACTTTCCACATTTGTATGGTTAAATATGATTGACTGTTATGAAAATCACATCACAGCTATTTTTCCCACTTTGAACAAAGTGACCTTTTTCATTCACATTCACCTGCTGTCTTCCATGTGTCACAGAATAATCAATCACCATGTGAAAAATGAGTCATCTATCAAAAGAAAATGCAGCCTGCTAAGACCCATTCTTCTTTTACTTAATTCACATTAGCTTGCAAGTTCAATTGTAGCGATTAAGTTGGATTGTTTACTTAGGCAACATATGCAGAATAATCTTATTTATTTATGATGCTTTGTGTAAGTAACAGTCATGTTAATCATGATACAGCACAAAATTTTAATTGCTTTGCGTTATGCCTGAGATGGACATCATCCTCAGCACGTGCTTATCCACAATGTGAAGAAACATGCTATGGTAGCATTTGGAAGACAGTCACAGCATAGTTGGAAAATGATCTCTAAATTACGAGGAGGAAGCATTTGACTGAGAAGAGACCCCAGATGAGCCCCAGAACTAAAGCAATCCTCAGGATTTAAGAGACACAGATATGATATAGTTACAGAGTGATTTGTAGATTTTAAAGCTTTTTTATATTTGTTCTCTCAAATTGTTCTTGTTTGAATGTCCTTAGTTGGTGAGTTAGCAGAGCAAGCATTATAATTATTTTTTAGAGATAAACAAGCATCTTGCTCTTAATAGATATTGAGTCAGTGGTTACTAAAAATAACGGCACACTTCACTCGGGCATCTACTATATGTTTACATTATAATATAATTTAAAGTATCTCTACTATTTTATTTTCTGTATGTCTGGGGAGAATGATGCTGACCAAAAGCAAATAAATTTTGACACTGACTGTATTGACAGGTGACATGTCATTATAAAAGTATTTTCTGTTAGTATTCTAATAGACTACGTATAATGTTAGAAATTTTGTGTTGGCTATACAAATGTTTTATTACAAAAATACAAGATAGCTTCATGAAAGTTGTCTAATACTATATATTACTGGTTTTCATGTATTGTTTTGACACCTACTTACCATGACTTAAAAGTTTACCTTTTATTTTCTGTTCAGCTCATACCCAATTAAGTTTAAAATGAAAGCCAACATGGTATGGGCATAAGTTATTTAAAAGTAAACCATCCGTCATTGAGTGAAATTAGATCATGGCAGCAATCATTTTAATGAAATGTACCCTCTTATTGAATCTTTGAATCACTCAATTTTCTATGTCTATACCTACATTACTCATGCCTATTTCCATGTACTAGCTGCTATTCTGTTCCACGATGAGAAGCGTAGTTTTCAACTTCCTCTACTTTCAGAAGACATACTTTATTGAAGGTCAGTTTATGAATAAAAAATTATCAATGTATATTATTGTAGTGCAATCATTACTCTGATTTATTTGCACAAAGTTAATTAGAAGCAGTTCTTTGTGTTCTGTTATTAAAGACTCACCTTTTTAAATTCAGGAGAAACATTAGTACCTTCCTTTTATCATTCTTAAGCAGCTTTATGGCGTATTAATGATATTTTAAATTGGAATTAAAATTTCATACAGTAATAAGACATTTAAATTTGTTAATATTTCTTATATTTTTATGAAATAGTGAGAATGACAGCTGTCCATGTTTCTTTTAACATTCCTTAGGTCATGTAGGCCTCATATTGAGTGAAGAAATAATTATCATTAAAACATTGTCTCTTCCTTAATATGAAAAACATTCTACTTCAAATTTAATCAGACAGCTACCAAGAATGCTAAAGGAATGAGATGTTTTTCTTGTGAAGACAGTAAAAACTTCCTCTTTGCTGTGGCCAGGAATGCTCCATCCAGAGACAGTCTGGGAAACTCAAGAGAAGACTTAAAAAAACACATGGTTTTAGCAGTTTAATGAAAGAGCAGAGCCTTTACTTCAGGAACTATAATTATAAAGACCTATAATCATCCTGCTAAATTAGGATGGGGAATTCTCAGCACCTCAAAGTAATTATCTAGGGGGTATGAAAGAACTGAGAACACCTGGAAACTCTGAGAAGGTACATGACCTGAGGCAGAGTCAGATTCATGGGCATGTGACCTGTGTAGTTGCACAGGGTCAAGGACTCAGAAGGGCCTTGCACTTAGTTTAATGATCTGCTTTTGGTTTCTTGAAATGTTGAATAATTTTTGAACAATGGATCCCACATTCCTTTTGCTTTGGGCCACACAAGTAAGTAGTCAGTTCCTGACCTGAGGTCACCTAAGAGAGCAACTTTTGTATGAGACAGCTGGTTAGCAAAAAGACCTACACTAGCAGTTTTGCCAGTAGAATACATGGAGCAAACTACAAAGTTCAAAGTAGTGCAAACTGGGCCTTCCTAGGAGGGGAGTATTGATTTGTAGAATAATGAATATTTTTGGAGAATTTGTAAGAGGAAAGGCAAAAGAATGGAGATAGATGTTTCTTTCCTTTTGGTACCTTGGATCTTATGCGATGTAAAAGGGATTCCCCCCAAAAGAGGGATTTCCCAGTTAAGTTTCTAGATCAGCACTTTCCAAACATCTCTAATTGCCCAATCCTATCATAAAAATGTATAAATACATATCTCCCCAATATAGGTTTTATTTTTTTTTCTCCCCAAATTTGTTTATTTTAATCTTTCACTGTTACAAGATTGATTGTTCATGCACCACACCCAGTGCTCCATGCAGTACGTGTCCCTCTCGATACCCACCACCAGGCTCACCAATCCCCCCACCCCCTCCGCTCCAAAACCCTCAGTTTGTTGCTCAGAGTCCACAGTCTCTCCTGGTTCATCACCCCCTCCGATTTCCCCCCATTCACCCCTCCCCTCCTTCTCACGATGCCCTCCATGATCTTCTTTATACTCCACCCGTAAGTGAGACCATAAGATAATTGCCTCTCTCCACTTGACTTATTTCACTCCGCATAATCTCTTCTAGTCCTGTCCATGTTGATACAAAAGTTGGATATTCATCCTTTCTGATGGAGGCATAATATTCCATTGTATAGATGTACCACATCTTCTTTATCCATTCATCTGTTGAAGGGCATTTTGGTTCTTTCCACAGT
>JAPYYJ010001695.1:0-13830 GCA_028533885.1 Nasua narica | reverse complement strand
CCCTGGACTCCCTCCGATAGATTAAACTGTTCTCTCCACTTTGTTTCCAAAGCACCGCACATATACTTCCATTATAACACTTACCACACTGTTAACAAAAAGCTGTAATGCATGTCATTTAGCCTCAGTAAACCATGGGCTCATTTGTCTTTGTCCCATTCATCTTTTTATTTGTATAGCCTAACAAAATTCTTGGTCCAGAGTAGATACCTAATATATGTTTGCTGAATTGCTAAATTAAGTTTTGATCCATTGCATTTTTCTTAAGTCTCCCATATGACTATGGTCTCTTGTTTTGTCCTGAACATATAATATGTCTGTAGTGGGGGGGGGGTAGTGAGTCCCACGGTAAATATTTCAGTGTCCAGTTATTACAGTAATCTTTTGCTGACTCTTGTAAACTGACTCCCTTTGTTTCTTCTTCCTCTTGATTTTTAAGCTGTTCTGTTTTTTGTTCTAACCTTGCCTATTTCTGTGATTAGCATATTGCATTAACAATTCCCTCCCTCTACCATTCTTGCTGTGATTCTGTTTATGTCTTCTCCCCACAGTCCATTTTTAATGCATTTTTCCTACAATCTTTTTTATACACCCCTTACAGTCAGTGACTGGAAGGCAGACTTTACCCTTTTAGTAAGCTCTAAAAAACTAGCCTCTTCATTACTTAATTGAGGATATATTCTGAGAGTGCTCACTAAGGACGTAACACTATGTGATATTTCATAGGGAAACAAAATGTATCAGTTACAGTCCAAACCTCAAGGTCTGTTGTTTTGCTAAGGAGTTAATAAGTCTTCATAAATAACTCCCATAAATTATTAAATCTTAGAACATTGGCAAGAATCACAGTTTCCCGGATTCTTCATAAAGAAGTATCTTCATAAAGCAGCTCATTCCACTAGGGTCACAATGACCGAGCCCACTGGAGAGATTTATGATAGGAACCTGTCGTACCTCACACTCAGCATTTCAAGCTTTTATCTGAGTTAGAAACTGGAAAAATTAGGGGGCTAAGTGTGAATGTGCTCACATCTGGGTGAAAACTGATGTTGTAGGATTTGGGGGGTGGGGCTTGGTGTGTATCTGCACCCAAAGTCCCTTACCAAATGTCCCTCCTTCACAACTAAATCACACTCATTAGGTTGCTAGGGTTAAGGAGTTTTTCTTTTCTTTTCTTCTTTTTTTTTTTTTTGGTTAAGGAGTTTTTCTAAGACATGTACAAATAATGCCTTTGTTTGACCAACAGGAGTGATTCTCTAAGATGTAGTGAGTACCTTATCACTGAATCTTTTGTTCAACCAAGTGGGCCATGACTTTTCCCTCTTTGTTGCCCAGGCAACTACTCTTCATCCTACAGAACTTAGCCAAGACAAAGCATCTTCATAGAAGCATTCCAGGAGTCCCCAGACTGTTGTAAATACCTTTTCCTTGACTTTATTGCTTTCTTGTGAATACTCTCATTGTAGAGCTGACCACCCTAAGCTTAAATATTATTTTAGCTACTTTTTTTTTCACTAGAATGTTTTGAGCTTCATCATCTCCTACATTCCATCTTTCCTTATCTGCAACTCCTTCCTTTCCTTCTTTCTTCCTTTTTGTTTTCATCTTTTCTTCATTACACATCGCTTGAGCATCTATTCCTTAGCACTTGGGGTTAAGTGGAGGTAGAAAGTGAATATTTTGTTCATTACTTTGATGCAAATGTGTAACAGGAGAGTTAGGATGAGCCTATAGAAAACATTTTATGAGTAAAGTAAGATAATGCATAAAAATCATTTAGAATGTTTGTTGTCAAATATTTCTGCTCAATAAATGTTAGGTGTTATTGGATTTTTAAGACTTATTTCCTTCACTTTGAAAATCAAGATTATCCAGCCATAGGGTTTGGGGGAGCTTACATGAGGTGTATGTCGATTATGTAGCATGCTAATGTTACATAGTAACTGTGTAACACATAGTAACACTCACTATTCTAAATTGGTCCTTAAAGAGTAAGTAAAGACCAGGTCTCAAAGAGAGACTTACTGGTTGATTTTCTTTATTGGCCTTATTCAATGGAACAGGAATGAAATTTATTGTAAGTTCTCCTCTCCGAAGTTGAGTTGAGGAGTCTTATAGAGAAGAGACTGGCTAAGAATCAAGATTAGGCCCTGATTGAGCTTGGAAGTCTTGCTGGGTGGCAACACTTTCTGGCAGCAGTCTTAACTATTTGGTGCCAAAATGTCTGCACCTGTAGCACCTGTGTGATGGAAAAACACTGTTAGCACAAAGGGTGATAATGACAGGAAACTTAGAAAAATTTTAATACTGAATTCCTAATTGCAAGAAAGATGTGAGACAGTGAGACTGGCATCATGTAATTTTGGTATTGTGTATAATCAGGTTCCTGTGTACATTATTATGATTATTATTTTGCACTGGCTTTTTTTTCCCCTCTGTTCCTTAGGATATCTCATCTGCCAGACCTCCCAAATCCGGCTCTTTTCCTATTGTCTTTCTTTTACAAACTGCTCAGTATGCCTTGCACAGGGATAGAGATCCTTCTGCATGTGACCCCCGTCTGAAGACCGAAGGAGTACCTGCAGAAGAAATACTTGTCTGTGCATCTGTCAGTACCCATACCCAAGGCCCTACAAGGGCCTCTGCAATTGACTGCAACTAACCTTTGCAGCCTCATTGCTATTGTCCTGCCTTGTCACCTCTGCTGTCCTTGTGTGGTCTCATCACTACTACCTCCCAACAGCACTTATTTTCTCCATGACGGTCCTACGTTTTTCCATTTGTAATGCTTTATCCTTCATCCTGTTCTTAACTTGTTTTCCTATACAGTTTCTGGGGCTTAATTGCTATGAGTGTGAACATTAAGATCATAAACCAATTTGTATTAAAACTTACTAGTATATGACCTACTATATTCAATATGACATACATTAATAATAAAAGATACATTAATAATAAATGTTATTTACTGATTTCTTATTATATTCTAATCTTGGAACTAAGATATTTGCATCCATGTATTCATTCAACATGTATTTATTAAGTGCTTAATATGTACCTGACATTGATACAGATGCTGAAGATATTCCTTGCTTCTCCTTGCACAAAGCTCACAAACAACATGTTCTCTCATAATGTATGGAAATGGCTTAGCCCAATGCTGGTGTATAAAAAGCACTCAGTAGGTGGAAACTCCTATTGTATTTCTAGTATTCTTTAAGAGTCATTGAAGATATCATTTCTTTTGTAAGGCGTTCACTGACATCTCCTTTTTATTTCTCCAGCAACCTGCACTTGCAGCTTAAAAGAGAACATCATTAACGTTTTGTTTGTCTTTCCTGTGAAACCTGAAACTCTTAAGATATGAGTCTCAATCTCTAGAACAGGGCTTTCAAACTCAGCACAACTAGCGTTTGGGGATGGATAATTCTTTATTATGGGTTTGGGGGGCTGTCCAGGGCATTACAAACATTTAACAGCATCCCTCATCTACCCAACAGGTGCATTAGCACCTTTTTCTTCCTTCCTTCCTTCCTTCCTTCCTTCCTTCCTTCCTTCCTTCCTTCCTCCCTTCCTCCCTTCCTCCCTTCCTCCCTTCCTCCCTTCCTCCCTTCCTCCCTTCCTCCCTTCCTCCCTTCTTTCCCTTCCTTCCCTTCCTTCCCTTCCCTCACTTCCTTTTCTTTCTTTCTTTCTCTGTGAAAAAGTATATTGCCTCCAGACATTGGTAAATGTTCTCATAGGGTAACAGTGGTAAATATTCTCATGGGTAACTACCATCCCCATTGGAGAACCCCTGTGGTTCTAGATCTAAAACTGTGGCAGTTACGATTACTCAGTGATTGAATAAGAAACATGGAAAACAAAAATAGGAAGCAAGGGAGGGAAAAAAATCACAGGAAAATGAAAGAGATAAATAGGGAGGGAGGGAAGAAGAGGGGGAAGGAAAGGAAACCAACATTTATTAAGCCACTAAATTTGATAGGCATCATGTTAAATGCTTCACACACAGTGATTGCCTCCTGTAATCCTCACCACAGTCGAATAAGATTGTAGCTCTTATTTTCCAGGCTTTAGGGATAAGGAATGTGCCACACAAAGACACTGAGGCCCTATGAACAGCAAGTAAAGGAGCCAATATTTGAGCTCAGGCTGTCTGACTCCTAAGGCAATGCACTTAGAGAGGGTGGAAAGGAGAAAGGGAATGGATGAAGAGGAGGGAGGACAAAGGAGAGGGAGACAGAAGAGAAAGGGGAAAGGATGAAATGAGTATGATTGCCAAGTTACAGCAGGAGGTAGAACTTCTACTAGGGATGGTGGACCACAGGATGCAGAGACTTCGAGGAGAACTGACCCTGTGTTTTCATTATTTAGGGACAAAAACACAACTAGCTTTACACAAGGTCAAGAGGGTCCCCTGCTAAGGCACCTTGCCGCCTTCTTGATTCACAAGTCCTTATATGATGAAGATCTTGTGGAGTTAGAGACATAACTGACTGCCTGGAGCCCTTGAATGCCCCTTGGATTTGTATGCCCTGGGTACTCGGGAACCCAGAATTCATGGTCTGGGTCACTAAGAACCCATGGTCTTAATTTTCCCATGGTCTCTCCCTCTGTACGTCTGTGAAACATATCCTAGGCCTATGTGGCCACAGGTTGTGTGTGTGTGGAGGGGGTAGTATGGACAGAGCTGGGATGTATGGAAAGAGGATCCATATATCCCCAAGACCCTCCTTAGTTGAATGAGCCAGACTTAGCAGAAAGTGGACAGGGCTGCAGATTTGACTGGTGATTGAGATTGAGAAGGGTAACGTATCTCTTAGTACTACCACATCTACCTCAGGATTCCGAGAAGTGCAATAGTTTTAAATTTTAAGTTTGACCTTTCTGGGTGAAAGACAGAATACCTTTAAGCGTTTCAGCGTTTGATTAACAATTTTTAAATGTTTAGGTATATGGTATATGGGCCTCCATCTGTAGCTTTTCCCTGTGTCTCATAATAAGGTTGAGAAAATGTTAAAAAATAGGGGAGAGGAGACCCAGACATAAAGCAAATGATGTTTGAACATTTTGTCCAGCAGCTTTATAAAACAGATGTCAAGTCCAGTAGACAGTTTTTATTTTTCCTAAAGCAATCACATATCTTCTTTATGATAAGATAATTTCAGGTATAACAGGCAGATGGAATGAATTAGAAAATGTGGTGGCTTTAAAATAAATGAAAAATATGGATTTTTTTCTAATTAGAGGCATTTGATCACTTATTTCTCTGACCCTTAGTTTCTCATTTCTGAGTTATAGACAGGAACACTTGCTTTCGTGATGGCTATGGGACTTAGAGCTCATACTTAGTGTTTATGATAGGTGCTCAGGAAGTGGCGGCCGCTCCCTCAGCTGCTACCTCTGGTTTCCATCTTTCTTGCAATTACCTCCAGTGGCTTTGATTATATCGGATACTTTTTCCAGAAGCACTCAGAACACAGAGAGGAGTCCGAAATTACTTTGAATGAATATTAATCAATATATAAATGATTGGAGCAGATAATTTTCTTTTCATAGCTATAAGAGGATTATGTATCAGAAAAATACCAGCTAATTCTGAAGAGGGATAGGAAGGGCAGCAGAAATCAAGACTGCGGGAACAGAAATTTCTTTACAATTTTGAACATGAATCTCCCTTTGTGAGGGTTTATAGCCCGTGATAATTAATAGATATATATGGAAAGGAAGAAGAGAGAGAGAAGTATAGCATATACTGCTTGACTCATTATTGCAGAGTCCCCTGACATTTATCCACCACCTACTAAGCTTCTAATATTGTACTATGTACCTTATATTGACTATCTCATTTCATCCTCATAGCCACCCAATAAAGAATGAGTTTAAAATGTGCAGGGGCACCTGGGTGGCTCACTCGGTTAAACACCTGCCTTCAGCTCAGGTCATAGTCTCAGGGTCCCAGGATCAAACGCCAAGTCAAGCTCCTTGCTCAGTGGGGAGTCTGCTTTTTCCTCTAGCGCTGCCCCCACCTGCTTGTGCTCTCTCTCTCTCTCTCGCTTTCTCTCTCAAATAAATAAAAATCTTTAGAAAGTGTGCAAATAATACACGGTAGAGAAGAATTTTATTCTAGGTCTGCTGACTCAAAAGCACATACTTTTTCTATAATATAATATTACTCTTTAGTGGTATCATTCCTGGTACGTTTACATATAGTCTGTGGTTTTGAAAAACTTGCACACAAATGAGCACACGTGTGTGTGCGTTGCGTGCACACACACACACACACGCACACACAGAAAGAAATTAGGACATGGTTGGGATTATCTACGTAAATTTAAAAATAAAGTGCAGGTAAGTGATAGAACTAGGATTTGAATTTAGGTCCCTTCCATGGTCCTCCTGCTGCAAGACAAGGGTCATGCATGTTATTTTACTGCAAAAGTGAAAACAGTATACCTAATTAGCATAGGTTTTTACTTTATAGCATTGGCCTCTCTTCACTACTTAAAAGCATCAGAGAAAATGCTGGTCTCCACCATCCTTGACAGCTGGAGAACAAGCTAGTTAAGATGGATACCTTGAGAGATTGCATTAATAAAGGTACAATTATACTAGGCATGAAGAACAGACATGCAGAGCAGCTTTCTGTATTTAAATGAATTGTTTTGTGATGCAAATTAGTACACTCTGCACTAATGAAGTGAATTCTTTAACTGCTTGAGTCATTTCTGGTTATCATTAAACCATAGAAACCCCATGAAAAGAATTTACAACTGAAGATGGTGAATAAAACAAGGTGATGAATAAAACAAACCCATTATAAGTTCACCAAATCGATGCAATTCAGCTATTGAAAAGTAAACTTGTTGTTAGGTTTTCAGAGTCCATATTGTTAAATGGAAATAAAGGAAACAGGCCTGGCCTGTGAAGAAACAACAATTAATGCTGAGTTACACTGAAACCAATTACCAGCACCGACTCCACATTTGTATCATTACTCAGTGAGCAGCGACTCTATGTGCTTGCTACGCACTGTCTATGTGCTTGCTACACACTAGAACATGCACTCATACAACTCTGAAACCATGGAGACTACCCTCAAGAAGGACAAAGTCTAAAAGGAAATGTATATGGAAATTGGCAACGATATTCTTGGGATAATCTCTACTGTGAAGGCAGAGTGCTTTGAGAAGCTTTGCATCCGTGGGAGGATCTGTATCTAAATCTACCTGGGAGTGAAAGGTTTCACTCCTGGGTCGTTTGTCCTCTCGGCTCTGAAGTATGTGAGGCTGAAAAAGTCTGTGAAATCTATGCATTTCGGGATCGAAGACAGAGATGTGATAAGGCACTGCAGGGAACCAGAGAGCCCACTGACACTTGATCAGAGAGAGAGGACAAGGCAGGTTTGGGGAGTCCTGAAAGGAGCCGGGGAACCACCGAGAAGTATTCAACAGGAGAGAAATAAGCAAAATTTGTTCTTTGGAAGTCTGTCCTGTGAGAATAAGCTGCAAGGGACTGTGACTTGGAGGAGGAGTTCTGAGCTATCTTCATTGCTCTGGTGGAAATTATGTACCCACACCACACATAGCAGTAGGAATGGAAAAGAAGAGGAGGGAACAGTGAACTGGGAATGCTAGAAAGAATGCCTATTGCTCCAACCCTCTGGAAAGTTGCACCTTTTAGTATCCAAAGAAGGAATGCTTCAGAAATCACAGATCTGTTGTCACTAGAAACTGATGGACTTTTAGGTCCATAGGCTGCTTAGGTCTGCAATGTAACCTAAGTCTCTCTGTTCCTGGCTTATGTTATCACCTATTAGGACTTACGTCCCATGATATGGGGCTATCATTCTAAATCAATAGGGCAAGCAAGCGGGCTGAAGATTTAGGTCAGCAGATAATACATTCGAGCTCCATCCACGTTATTCCTAATGGCAAGATTTTGTTCTTTTTGATGACTGAGTAATAATCCAGTGTATATATATCCTACATCTTCTTTATCTATTCATCTGTCAGTGGACATCTGGGCTCTTTCTATAATATGGCTCTTGTTGATAATGCTGCTATAAACATCAGGGTACATGTGCCCTTCGGTAAGAGTTGATATTGCAGTTTTGATTCTGAAGGCTAGAAACTCGGGCAGCATCTATATGTTGCAGTCTAGAAGCTGCATTCTATCTTCTTTGGGAAATATTTTCTTTTAAGGCCTTCAACTGATTAGACGAGGCCCACCCAATTTATGCAGGGTAATCTTAAAATCAACTGATTTAAATTTGAAATATAACTAAAATATATCTTTAAGCAATGTCTAGACTAGTATTTGACCAAACAAATGGTCGGTATAGTCTAATGAAACTGATACATAAAGTTAACCATTTAAAGACTCGTATTTTATTTGAAGTTTATGAATTTTTTTTTTTAGATTTTTATTTATTCATTTAACAGAGAGAGAACACAAGCAGGCAGAGAGGCAGGCAGAGGCAGAGAGAGGGGAGCAGGCTCCCCGCCGAGCAAGGAGCCCGATGCGGGACTCGATCCCAGGACGCCGGGACCATGACCTGAGCTGAAGGCAGCTGCTCAACCAACTGAGCTACCCAGGCGTCCCTGAAGTTTATGAATTTTTATGTGTTTTTACATCCAAGTTTATTGTAATAAAGCATTTCAATTTTATTTCACTTTCACTTTTTAAAAAATCAGAGTTACTATAACCAGGTACTTTTAACTGGTTACATTTTCATACTCAGAATCATTCTGGTTTCTTATACATAGCACAAACTGTTTTTTGAAACTCCATCATTCTTCAAAGACTCGTCTCCTAATAATTCCTTATGTAACAACCTATGGGTAGGGATTTATTTTTTTCCTTTAGGTTTATTAGGCTTAAACTAAATTTGGCAGATATTTTAAAGTAGCATTTGTTTCTATTTCAAGATGATTTAGTCCAGATTTATTGAGTTTTGTCATATTGTCAAGCATTGTGCTAGCTGCTAGAGAGAATGAGGGGGGGAAAAGATTCTTCCTCAGTTCTCAGCTATTTTACCTTCTACTTCTGTTAGACAACAGTACAGTATACTACAACGTCTCAACAACTACAAAAAGGCATTCAGTGTGTGGAAAGGATTTCTGAGATAGGGAATGTCACTCTGTTCTAAATAGAATGTGGTGACTTGCTTATTTTATAGAAGGAAAAAAACAAACATATGTTTCCTTGCCGTGCTACCCAATCAGCAGGTCACTGATTGTTTTCAAAGAAACCTACCAGTGAAAGTAGAAAGATCTTCTTTCAACTCTTTCAACAAAAGGTTACATTTGTTTCAGAGTTTGTGATGCATGCAGGCTGGAGGATAGTAAAGAATAAAACACCAAACATTGAAGTTCAGTAGCACCAGCAGCAACTTACAGAGATGCCTTTTGCATAGGAAAAGAAGGTCTTTGGGTTGTATGATTACTTTTAGCAATGTGAAAATTTGAACTGAGGAGCTACAATATTTTGGTGCTTCTAGAAGTTGCTATTAAATAATAATTTCTACTCATGAATCATTTATAATTGAGGGTTGGGGTTGATGACAACTGACATGTTGTCTATTCTTCAGCCTTTCTTAGGAATTATAATGCCTGGAAAATACAAGAGTACCTTTTTGCTTCCAGTCTTCCTGTCTTATAATAAAGATAGAAATTGTTCCTGAATTTGAGAAGCTCATTTTCTCAGGTTTAAATAATAAATTGGAATTGAGAACAGGGAGCTTGTTTCATGATGAAATGCTTAAGACATAGAGATCTCACTCGATATTTTCTGATGGTATAGTTTGCTCACACCTGTGTACCATTGTTCATTCCTAAGACATATGAATTTATCTTAATTTTATTATACTCTTTAATTTTATTAAACTCCCAAGTAGCTAAATGATTTCCTCCCATTATAACAACTAATTTGACATTTACCCTTGTAATAGTCAAGTAAAGACGAATGATATTCCTTAGAAAAGAAAATATCTTGTGAAATTCTGACATGTTTGAAAATGTTTTCTTATAAGCAAAGTTATTCTAATAGACTTATGAAATTTTAGACCAGAAGGGAACTCAGGTGAATCTCAAGCTTTTGCATCCATGGAAATACAAGGTCAGAAAAGCCTTCAGTCTTGGCAAGGATGGCCATAGTGGCATTTCATGTCCTCACTTGGTCTCTATGACTCTCTGCTCCTCTTATTGCTGATGCATATTTCTCTGGAAGCCTTTTCATAAAGTCTTTAGTGGTATTTAGTACTACAGTCCACAGATCAATTAAAAGTACAGTTTGGTTGTCTTGCCACTATGCTTTTGGCTGTCACAGCACTTAACATATTGTATAAGTTGTCTTATTTATATCTCTGACTCACTACTATGGTCATGATTTAATTTAGGAAACACAAAAACATTCAAGGTATTTTAAGCGCAAAGATTATAAATATATGTATGTGTATGACTGCCACTGGACTGTTGAATTCAAAGACACCCCACAGTAGCTGTGGGGCAGAGCACAAGAAGCTGCCATAGGCCACCAGCTCTTTGCACAACTGTCTCTCATACATGCAAGCTGGAAGCTCGATAGTGGCAATTGATCATGAGTCTCCTCCATTAAGACTCTAAACTCCATGCAAGCCAAGATTATGTCTTTTCTGTTCACAACTGCATCACTAGTACCTAGTATATAATTAGCATCCAAAGAAATATTTGCTTAAATAATGAAAAAAGTAATAAATGCATACATGGGATAGATGAGACAACTTTGACTTTACATTGACTGTGTAAAATATGTAAGACCACGTATGACTACGACTTTAAGTCATTCTATTTGATTCCCAAACCTGAGACCCTTCTAAAATACTCTGTGCCTTTTGCAGACTCGTTTTTTTTATTGCTGTATTTAGATACACATCATATCCTGTAAGGTACTAAACTTTATACCTCTGCATCATTCATTTCCTTTGTCCATGTTGCCCTTCTTTTTCCACCTAGAAAAATCTTGATATCCTATAAAACGCAGTTAAATTGTTACCTTCTGGAAAATCTGCCCCAAGTCCTAATAATAGAATATCTTGCTCAACTGTTCATTATACTTGTCTTCTGAGAGTTACAAAGGCGTAAGACTTTTGAAGTAGGCGGAATAGTTAAGGAATCATATAAACCTGAGGTTGAATCTTGGTGCTTCCAACTCTAGCTTTTAAGACCTTGAACAAGTTAGTGTTTCCACATTTTACTTTCTTGCTATTAAAACATTAAAACATGAAAATCACCAAATGTCTATTAAAAAAAAGCATGGATGTTAGCACACAATGCATACCTGTAGTAGTAATCTTCTATTTCTTTTTAGGATTTTATTTATTTATGTGACAGAGAGAAGACAGGTCACAAGTAGGGAGAGGGGCAGGCAGAGAGATGGGGGGAAGCAGGCTCCCTGCTGAGCAGAGAGCCCGATGCAGGGCTCTATCCCAGAACCCTGGGATCATGACCTGAGCAGAAGGCAGAGGCTTTAACCCACTGAGCAACCCAGGCGCCCTGTGATCTTCTGTTAAATAGGTGTTCTTTTTCTTTTCCCTTTTCTCCTTCTCATTATTTTTAAGAAAACTATTCCTCCTTTAACCTTCTCTTTTCCAACTCTTCTTATCCTTATTCCATGACCTCTCCTTTTATGCCCTCTTCTGTTTTGTCAGAGCCATCTATCCGTTGGCAGCCCAAAATAGCTTCACCATGGCAACCCGCATACATACTGCCCTTCCCTTGTTTTGTGTTCCAGAATTTCCTGGTGTCTGAAAATTACTTGATATATTTCCTTTGCATTTAACATTTAACAGACAGTATGCCCCACTTTGGCTTTAAGATCAAAAGGATATTCCCATGATGTGATTATTTGATGTCACCATATGAAAACATTTGGGCCAGATTTTTGGGAGCCAAGAATGCTCTTGCTGTTGTAATTAGCTGCCAACATCTGACACATGCCCTATATTCTCAATATAGCCCTAGAACCTCCAAAAATCAATGCATTTTGAAAACCTTGGGCACATTTTCTGAAGTATGACACAGGTAATGACATAGACACCTATGTTAAGGAAAACTTGATTATGTCGAGTTATATTCATGGATACTAGGTGCATATTTAAGACCTAGGAATGCTTTGAGCTATAAGCTGTATTACTTTAATAGTTTCAAAGTAGTTAATTTCATGATGGTTAATCAGGGAGAGTGAGGAGAATGGTTTGACTGGCTACACTGCTAGAACACGTAGACACAGGCAAATATTCTACATGTGTATTTCAGGATAGTCATTTAAGTCTTACTTTAATCTGAATCAGTCCATTGTGGTAGCTTTAAAACATGGCCTCACATTCTTTGAAACTCCTCCCATTGAGAGGTGGGATCTCTGCTTCCCTAGGCCTTGGATGTGGTTGGCTTATAACTGCTTCAGCCAGTAGGGTACAGTGGAACTGACACCAGTGACCCCAAATGACGTTGCATAAAACCTGGAAGCTTCAGACTTCTGACTTAGTCACCAAAAGCTTGCTCAGATCCCTGACCAACCTTATAAAAGGTCCAATTACCCTGAGGCTACTATGCTACAGAAGCTGCTGCGGTCCCAGATGAGTTCAGCCTTCCAGCCATTTCTTTCAAAGCACCAAAAGTGTAAGTAAATATGTCTTGGACTTTCTAGATCCTAACTGCCAGCTGAATACTATGTAATGACCACCAGCGATGTCATGGAGCTAAGTCTGAATTCCTGATCTACAAAATCATGAGCAAAATTAAGTAGTCCTTGTTATTAGTCACTAAGCTTTAACATATCCTGTTGCACAAAAATAGATAACTGATGGATAGATGGAACACTAATCAATAAGTAATAGACAGGAAGGACTTATTTCTAAGTCTCTGAATTTTTGAATTTTTTGGAAAGTCTGAATGAGTAAGCATAACATTTCTGATAGTCTTTTATCAGGATACAGTGTAATGATGAATACATTTATGAGAAAGACTAAAGTGAGACATGCATGCATACTTGCTTGTGTGTGACCACATGTGCACAGCTAAGTGTACGTGATTACATTCCTACGATTTAGAAAGTGACAGCCACAATATGTCATCAGTTTTTTTTTTTACCCGGTATCGATCTGATCATTGTTATAAAAATGATATCTCTCTGCCTTCGTTTTTATTTGTGCTTTGGAAGCGTTAAGTAATTACGTGAGTCACTGTCCTAGCATGCTGCATCTGCTATGAAGACAAAGAAAGGTGTTAATATTTTTATAAAGTATCAAGATTCCTTTGATGGAATAATTATTGCTATTTCCATTACACATTTTTTTTCTTGCATGCTGGCTGTCTGCTACCTTTTAAAGCCAAACTCAAATTGTACCTCCACTAGGGAACCTTCCTGGGGTTGCTCACAAAGTATTATTTTCTTCATTCCATGCACTAATAACAGGTTTCTCACAAACTTGTTCTGAATCTATTACCATGTTTTATTGGAATCTA
Organism: Nasua narica; assembly: GCA_028533885.1. Classification (NCBI taxonomy): domain Eukaryota; kingdom Metazoa; phylum Chordata; class Mammalia; order Carnivora; family Procyonidae; genus Nasua; species Nasua narica. The sequence goes on along the minus strand of JAPYYJ010001695.1, from coordinate 328 downwards.
TTGATTATGTTACTTTTCTTTATAGACCATTAGATCCTTGTAATGGCAAGACATTTTTATCTATATTTGTATACCTAACATCTAATAAGCTGTAAAAGCCACTGAGTTTCCCTTTTTCCTTGACTATCAGAATGTTCACAATTTAGTTTTGTGTTCAAATTCTAGTAAGTATATGTTGTATAGATGGTTTCAACATTGGGAAATTTGAATAATAAATATTATGTAATGAAACAAATGAATGTGTTTCCGTGTAATAAGAATTTTTAGTATAGCTGTCTACCAACATCTGAATGAGAAAATTGAGAAATTATTTTTAAAAATAAAAAAA
>JAPYYJ010001694.1:0-13836 GCA_028533885.1 Nasua narica | reverse complement strand
CTCTGTTCCTTTTAGGCTCTCTCTTTGCTTAGAGGACCCCTTTCAAGATTTCCTGTAGGGCTGGTTTGGTGTTTGCAAATTCTTTTAGTTTTTGTTTGTCCTGGAAGCTTTTTATCTCTCTATCTATTTTCAATGACAGCCTAGCTGAATATAGTATTCTTGGCTGCATATTTTTCTCATTTAGTGCTCCGAATAGATCATGCCAGTTTTTTCTGGCCTGTCAGGTGTCTGTGGATAGATCTCCTGCCAATCTAACATTTCTGTCTTTGTATGTTACAGACTTCTTGTCCCGAGCTGATTTCAGGATTTTCTTTGTCACTAACACTTGTAAGTTTTACTATTAGATGATGGGGTGTAGACCTATTTTTATTGATTTTGAGGGGGGGTTCTCTGTGGCTCCAGGATTTCGATGCTTTTTCCCTTCGCCAAATTAGGGAAATTCTCTACAATAATTTGCTCCAATATACCTTCCACCCCTTTCTCTCTTTCTTCTTCTTCTGGGATCTCAATTATTCTAATCTTGTTGCGTTTTATGGTATCACTTATCTCTCGAATTCTCCCCTCATGGTCCAGTAGTTGTTTGTCTCTCTTTTTCTCAGCTTCTTTATTCTCTGTCATTTGGTCTTATATAACACTAATTCTATCTTCTGTCTCATATATCCTAGCAGTAAGAGCCTCTATTTTTTTTTATTGTACCTCATTAATAGCTCTTTTGATTTGAACTTGGTTAGATTTCAGTTCTTTTATTTCTCCAGAAGGGGATTCTCTAATATCTTCCATGCTTTTTTCGAGCACGGCTACCTTGACAATTTTCTTTTTGAACTCTTGTTCTGACATAGTACTAATGTCCATATTGACTAGGTCCCTAGCCGTCAGTACTGTCTCTTATTTTTTTTTTTGTGATGAGTTTTTCCTCCTTGTCATTTTATTGAGATAAGAAGAGATGAGTGAGAGAGCAAAATACTAAAAGGGTAGCAAGGACCCCAGAAAAATCAGAAGAGAGCCGAAACCAGGGGTTGGAGAAAAAAGGAGAGGGGAGAAAAAAGAGAGGAAAAAGAAATTAAAATAAAAAAGAGAATACACACACACACACACACACACACACACATATATATATATAAAAGACTTGTGAGTAGAACAGAGCCCCACACCTGATTTTGGATGTTTTGGGTCTGTTAGAAGAAACTACCTCCAAAAATTTTAAAGAAAGAAAAAACTTATACAAATATACGGGTTAACACTATGAAGATATGGAATATGAGTGTAAAGATGAAAATTAAAGAAGATTCTAAAAAAGGGATTGGTAAGAGATTGGTTGAAAGAAGGAAAAAAAGAATAAAAGAGGAAAGAATGTCATCAGGCTGGAGATGAACCAAGCCATGTGCTAGATTTAGGGTATATTTTGATCTATTAGAAGAAATTGTATCCCAATTTTAAAGAAAAAATAAAACCCTATATGTATACAAAAAATAAGGTTAAATACAATGCAGGTATAAAATATGAATGTAACAGTAAAAATTAGAAAAGATTTTAAAAAAGTTATTGATAAGATACTAGTTAAAAAACACCAAAATAGGAAAGAGGAAAAATTAAATAAAAAAATAAAACAAGAAAAAACCCCAAATTAAAAAAAATTAAAATCTTAAATACTAAGGGATCACAAAGAAAAAAGCCATGAATTCTATGTGTCGCTTTTTTTTTTTCCTAAGTCTAGAGTTCTGCAGTTTTCATCTATTAATGAACTTGGTCTTGGCTGGATATTCTCGCTGATCTTCTGGGGGAGGGGCCGTTGCCATGATTCTCAAATGTCTTTGACTGAGGCGGAATTGCACCGCCCTTGCCCTGGGGACGGGCCAAGCGATTTGCTTTGGTTCGCTCTCAGGAGCCTTTGTTCACTGAATGCTTTCTGTACTGCCCTGGAGACAGGGAATGAAAATGGCAGCCTCCCTGTCTCCGGCCTGGAGGTGCAGAATCCTAGGGGCCTCACTCTTCAGCATGCCCTCAGAGAAAAGCAGTCAGCCACTCCCGTCTCCCTGGTCTCTTGCCTAGCTCCTTGATCACCCGGCCTGTGACTGAGTGTTTCTGTCTCTGGTGCAGGGCTCTGTTTGGAGTTTCCAAACACAGCAGATTCCCACCGTGTGCTCTCGCACTGCTCCTAGAGGAGGAAGGAAGGGTTCTCTCTGGAGCTGCCCCTTGTTGGGTCCCTGCCCGAGTTGCAGTGGCCTGACTGTGCCTTCAATAATGGTCTAAGATATGCCCGAGCTGATTCCCCACTGTGTAGTTCCGTTTCTTCCATTGGCTTCCCCGGTTCGATACCTGGGGCTCTGCCGCACTCAGCACCCCCATCCCCTCTGTGACTCCACAGGTCCTGAAACCACACTGTCCCTGTGAGGGCCCCATCCTCCTCTTACCCTCTGGAGTGATGTCCCTCAGCGGACCAGACTCCTAAAAGTTCCGATTTTGTGCTCCGCTGCTCTGCCGCTGCTGGGAGCTGGCCCCTGCCCCCAGCGTCTCTCTTCCTGTTGCTTTGGATCAACTTTTCCACACATCCTGCCTTCCAGAAAGTGGTTGATTTTCTGCTCCTAGAGTTGCTGTTCTTCCTCTGTTCTATCTCCTGTTGAGTTTGCAGGCATTTAGAATGGTTTTATAACTATCCAGCTGAACTTCTGGGATTTGGTGCTATCTCAGCGTCCTACTCCTCCGTCACCTTGCTCCTCCCCCCATATGTATAATGTTAAAAACTAAGTAAATGCAACTGAGTCTCTCTTTTTCTCAGCTTCTTTATTCTCTGTCATTTGGTCTTCTATATCACTATATCACAGTTCTTTCTTCTGCCTCATTTATTCTAGCAGTATTGACTCCATTTTTTATTGAACCTCATTAATAGCTTTTTTTATTTCAACTTGGTTAGATTTTAGTTCTTTTATTTCTCCAGAAAGGCATTCTTTAATATTTTCTATGCTTTTTTCGAGCCCAGCTAGCACCTTGATAACTGCCATTTTGAACTCTATTTCTGACATATTACTAATGTCTGTATTAACTAGGTCTCTAGCTGTCAGTACTGTCTCTTGTTCTTTTTTTTTGTGGTGAGTTTTTCCACCTTGTCATTTTATCGAGATAAGAATAGATAAGTGAGAGAGCAAAATACTCTGGAGTTCCACAGTTTTCACTGATTGATGAACTTGGTTTGGCTGGATATTCTCACAATCTTCTGGGGGAGGGGCCTTTTGCCTTGATTCTCACGTGTCTTTGCCTGAGGCGGAATTGCCCTGCCCTTGCCAATGGATGGGCCATGCAATTTGCTCAGGTTCACTCGCGGGAGTCTTTGTTCTCTGAGTGCTTTCTGAGCTGCCCTGGAGGCTGGGAATGCAAATGGCGGCCTCCTAGTCCCTGGCCGGAGGAGCTGAGCGCTCAGGGCCCTGTTCCTCAGCGGGCTCTTTGAGGATGACAGTCAGTCATTCTCGTCTCCGTTGTCTCCGCCCAAGCTCCGAGTTCCCCCGCCCATGGTGGAGCACCTCTATCTCTGGTGCGGCCCTGTCTGGAGTCTCCCATCCAGCAGATTCCTGCTGCGCGCTCCTGTGCCGCTCCTCTTGGAGGAGGAGGGAGGGTGTCTCTCCGGAGTTGCCTCCTGCGGGGTCCCTGCTTAAAGAGCCGAAGCCCAACTGTGCCTCACATCACTGTAAAAAGTTAAGCCTGAGCTGATAGCGCACTGCATGGCTCCTTCTCTGCTGCCGGCTTCTCCACCCCTATACCTGGGAGCTCTGCCACACTCAGACACCACTGGTCCCTTTGTGACCTCACGGGTCCTGAAACCACACTGTTCACGCGAGGGCTTAACACCCCACTTAGCTTCTGGAGCGATGTTCCTCAGCGGAGCAGACTCTAAAAGTTCTGATTTTGTGCTCCATGGCTCTGCAGCTGCAGGGAGCTGGCCCCTCCTCCTGTGGTCTCTCTTTCCGTCGCTTTGGATTCACTTTTCTAAACATCCTACCTTTCGGAAAGTGGTCGATTTTCTGCTCCTAGAATTGCTGTTCTTCCTCTCTTCTCTCTCCTGTTGAGTATGCTGGCTTTTAGAATGATTTGATCACTGGGTGCCTGGGTGGCTCAGTTGGTTGAGCAACTGCCTTTGGCTCAGGTCATGATCCTGGAGTCCCGGGATCGAGTCCCATATCGGACTCCCGGCTCTGCAGGAAGTCTGCTTCTCCCTCTCACCTTCTCCCCTCTCATTCTCAGTCTCTCGCTCTCAAAATAAAAATAAAAATCTTTAAAAAAAAAAAAAAGAATGATTTGATAACTATATAGCTGAACTTCTGGGATCCGACTCTATCTCAACCTCCTACTCCTCTGCCATCTTGCTCCTCCTGATTGAAATTTTCATTAGGAGTATACATCACTTTCATATGCAAAATTGAAATTTTAAAAGCATATCTACAAGTAAACTATACTAACAAGTCTAAAATTAATATTCAAGGCTCCTTCTTGCAATTGACCCCTGCCAATATTTCTACCATTATTGCTCAGTTTGTTAGGGTAAGCATGAGATAAAATGACCTTCAAGGTTATTTGCAACTTGCTTTTATGGTTTACTAACTCTGTTTTGACCAGTGTTTGCTCTTGCCTTTCTTGAATGTCCTCATGTGAACATGTGATTTCTCTGAACACCTCCATTTACAGGGATGAATTCTGAGTTCCTTTAAACACTGGAATATGTCCTCTATATTACATCATGTTTTACATGTCCAATACTTTTACTGACAGTGGAGTTTTCTGACCTTCAGGTTTTGTATGTCATATAGTTACAGTTTTCACAACCTCTAATATTAGATAATTTATTTAGATTGTCTCATATTTTCATTAATGTTTTAACGAGGATAACTTTGTATAGTTAAGTATGAACAGTGAAAGCACTGATAGGACGAAAGAGTTTTGTATTTACTTTAATGCGTATTAGAAAAAAATAACTTTAAATATTTCACATACTAAGAGTGTTGTTTTCTTATCTGATAATATATTAATTATTCTGATAACAATTAAAATGTGTGGAGTTTTTCCCAACATTAGGAAATTCTCTAACACCATTTGGGAGCCTTGTAATTCACCTCAGTTCTGACATGTTGTACTTGGAAATAGCATTGTATCCCATAGGTTAAGGGCTCAGTCCTACAAGACCTCCCTCCCCCCATTCAGATGCCAAACTAACGTCTAGGTTGTCACCTATGCTTCTGACCAACTGGCTATACAGATCAGAGGTTATGAAGACACCTCCTTGTATTCAGTTTGCTAGGGAGGCTCTCAGAACTCAAAAAAACATTTCCTTACTGAATCCTTTTATTTATTATAAAAGGATAACTGAGGAATAATCAGAAGGTATATACTAGGTAAGGTATGGGAAGGGGCAAGGAGCTTCCATGCTCTCTGGGCACACAATTCTCTCTGAATTTCCATGTATTTACCAATCAGGAAGCTCCCAGAACCCTATTATTTGGAGTTTTTATGGAAACTTCATTGCATGACATTATTGATTAAATCATCACTCACTGAGGATTCATTCAACCTTCAGCCCCTCTTGTATGTCCTGGAGGTCAAGGTAAATGGGACTGAAAGTTTTATCCCTCTAACCTCCCAACTGGTTCTCCTGGCAACAAGCTCCCATCCTTAGGTACTTCAAAAGTCACCTTATTACCATAAACTCAGGTGAGGTTGAATAAGAGGCTACTATGACTATCAAGACACCTTTGTTGCTCTTAATACTGAGAAAATACCAAAGGTTTTAGGAGTTCTATGTCAGAAACTAGGACAAAGACCAAATATATATTTCTTATTATAAATCACAGTATCACACATACCCTTTTGCACAGATGAGCTGTCCACTTTGGACACTCATATAGCTATGTATAAAATATCTTTAACCATCTTTTTAAAAAATATCCTTCTCCTTTATCCTATGTTTGTTCTTAAGAGCTGAAGGCCAATGGCACATTAAAAAAAATACATTTCATATAGGTCTAAGACAACCTTTCAACACCTTACTTCGTCTTTGTATGCCTCAGTTCTTCATCAGGTCATAATAATATTTCCTACCTGCTAAAATTGTTACAGGAATATATGAGATAATGATATTTAAAATGAGTTTAGAATAGTGCTTTGCATATATTAGTGTTATTTGATTTATCCCTCACTGGGGACTCATCTTGAGAGTTTAGTGAAAATTTAAATACACTGCCTGGCACTCAGTAAGTACTCAGGTATTATGGAGATGGTGGTGATGATTATGTGATGGTGATGATTACTGCTTAATCTAGAAAGGCAGCTTTGAAAGTTTGGACAAGTAAGCTTGACTCAGAGGTGGAACCCAACCCACTTTTGCTCATCAAACCATACACCCTTGGGTGGAGCTGTGCCATCCCTAAGAAAAAGGAACTAATTTTATTTTTCAATTCATGCAGTGGCTTTTCTTTTACTTTTGTCTACCTAAAGAAAACCTTCCCATTAAATTTACAAGAAATTGGCATCAAGGTTTGTGATGACCTTAGAAACAGTTTTGTACCCATGCAAACATGTTTGATGAATTACTTAGGGAAATATTTCTTTTTTTGCTCCCCCCACCCCGTTTAAATCCTACCCTGCCACATTTCACAAAAGTATCTAGGCATCTTTTATGCTCTTCTATCTCAGGGAAGGTTTGTATTTTGGGACTAACTGCAGAATTTTTCTGTAAGAAGTTTTCGCCTCTGAATTTTGGTTTCTAAAGGCTGAGTATCTTAAGTATCTTTGTTGAGAACTAGGGTTTTGGGGGGTGCACATGAGGAAATAATGGATTTTGGAGGGAACAGAGAGTTTGGAAGTGGACTTCTGGAGGTGCCCAGTCTCAGCATACCTTCCAGGTGCCTATATGACATAAATAGCTGCTGGATTACAGACTTGCAAATGAGTATGTCAGCTGTGCTCACAGCGGACTACAATATAACCCTACCCTTTCTCTCTAAATATCCTAAATTATGCAGAAACCTTGGAAGGTGATACACAAATAATTACAGATATTGGAAATTTCCATCAGCCTACCAGGCTTTTGAGACTGAGACTTGAATATAGTTCAATTAAATGAAATTAAATGATTAAATGAAAGTAAAATCATCGATAATTCTTGCTTATACTGTAAAACTAGATTCACAGGGCTTAACCAGAGAAATTCGGTCCTTTTTAAAGGCTAACTTTGTCCCTGTCAAAATGGGATATGAACCTAATAATCTAGAAGGATGGTTTAATATTTAATAATCTGAGCTCCCAGATCCATTATTCATCTTATACCCACTCTTTGGAGGAAATGCAAATGGCTTTTTCTTCATTCAAGAATGAATGAGCCTTAAAAAGTTCTGGAAACATAAACAGTATGAGCTCCACTGAGAATAATGCACAGCAAACACACACTAAATAGTGAACTAGAAATAATCTGAAAAAGTAGATTGTGCTCAGTTTGAACTGAAAATTCTAAACCTAGTGATGGATGGTAGAACTGCAAATGAAACATCATCTGGTCAGTATAAGACTCCCTAATGAAGCATAAACTTTAGCTTTGTTACAGGATGAAAGTAAGAATATTCTCCCTTAATGGGAGCAGCAGACCAGTGGTGTTTAATCACCTATTCCAAGTGTAAAATCACGGGTGATAAAATCACCTTATCATCCTTGTGGAAGTGAGGGTCATTTACATAAACTTAAAGTTACCCTTGACAAATAGGCTCTTTGTTGATTTCATTAAGTGCCAGACTTTGCTCACCCAGATTGCCTCTGGGTGCACACATTTCATTTCCATGAGTATTCTGGGAGGATAGTTCATGTCATTTGCCAACGTCCAGGCCAACATCCACATAATAAAATGCAACCAACATGGAACATGGGCTGAAAAAAATCCATCCAGTCTTTAATGAGTAACATTAGTATGCTCTTAAAAACACTAATAACAAGTTTAATTACTGTTCATTTTAGTATCGGTGGGAGCTATCCAAAACCAAACTTCTTTATTCATTTTAGTAAAAGCATAAAATAAAACATTTCAAAAAAAGATTGCAATTGTGAGTTATTTCCAGAAGGTAGACTTGTATTAATATGACATTGACTCAGAAAATAAACACCTTTTACTTTTCCAGATTATAATTTTCTAGAGAACCCTTCCTCTCCTACTCTGACTTTTAATCTGATACTGTCTTTAATTTTATTTTATTTTTTTTTAAGATTTTATTTATTTATTTGAGAGACAGAGAAAGTGAGAGAGAGCATGAGAGGAGAGAAGGTTAGAGGAAGAAACAGACTCCCCGTGGAGCTGGGAGCCTGACGTGGGACTCGATCCCTGACCTCAAGGATCATGACCTGAGCCGAAGGCAGTTGCTCAACCAACTGAGCCACCCAGGCGCCCATTCATTTTTTTACTTTAGAAATGATTAAGTATTCTGGACCCAGTTCCATTATGTGTGTGTTGGATTGTGGTGGGGAGTTCCCAAACCACCAAGCAATTCTCAGATGTCACCTAAATGCAACTCTGTCTACCAGGAAATAGTGTCCTGTCCCCCAGGTTAAGTTCAGTCTTACAAGACTGCCCCCTGCCCTCAGACACCAATAGCAAGTCTATGTTGAGTCCATGTTGTCACCTGTGCTTCTGGCCAACCAGCTATACTTTGTAGGGCCCCCTCCTTGGATTCAATTAATTTGTTAGAGTGTCTCAGAGAAGTCAGAGAAACATAGATCATGGGTTAATTATAAAATGATATAATTCAAGAATAGCCAGATGGGAGAGTTGCATAGGACGTGGAGAAAGGGCAGGGATCTTTCTTGCCCTCTTCAAGTATGCTACTCTTCCCAAATTTCCATGTATTCACCAATCCAGAAGTTCTCCAAACCCTGCCCTCTGGGTTTTAATGGATGCTCCATTACATAGAAATGATTGATTAAATTGTTGGTCATTGATGATTGATTCAACCTCAAGCCACTTTTCCCTGCCTAGAGGTTGGGGGTGTGATTGAATATTCTAACCCTTTAATCACTTGGTTGGTTCAGCTGCAACCAGCACCCATCCTTAGGTACTTTCCCAAAGGTACATCATTATTATTACAAAGGCACATTTATCACTTTAAACACTTAGGAAATTCCTAGTGTTTGGGGAGTTGTGATCCAGCCAGAGAACAAAATCTATATGTTAAATATATTTTGGTTATCAAAATAGCCAAATATATATTTTTCTTACAAACTACAATATTGCAATGATGTTATACCTTTTGGTGTTTGATCCCAAAAGATAAAATATGGTTTAAAAAGCGTTTGTGCTTTTCTCTTTTCTTTTTTAATATTTTATTTATTTATTTGACAGAAAGGAGAGAGATCACAAGTGGGCAGAGAGGCAGGCAGGGAGAGAGGCGGGGGAAGCAATCTCTGTGCTGAGCAGGGAGCTTGATGCGGGGCTTAATCCTGAGCCGAGGGCAGAAGCCTTACCCCACTGAGCCACCCAGGTGCCCCCATTTGTAGCTTTCTAACAGTTACTGAGATACAGAAAAAAATGCCTGATCTAAAAAGTGATAGTGCTGGGACACCTGGGTGGCACAGTTGGTTAAGCGGCTGCCTTCAGCTCAGGTCATGATCCAAGGGTCCTGGGATTGAGTCCTGCATCAGGGTCCTTGCTCTGTGGGGAGCCTGCTTCTCTCTCTGCCTCTCTCAGCCTCTGTCTGCCACTCTGCCTGTTTGTGCTCTCTCTCTCTCTGATAAATAAATAGAATCTTTAAAAAATTGTTTTAAAAAAGTGATAGTGCTAAGTTTTAAGCTTTTGCAGTAATCTATTTCAACTGTCTTTCTATACATCCTACCTTTCTAGCCTTTACAGTAAATTCTCTGCTTCTCAGTTCTGCAGATCGCATACACTGTATTATTTATGACTTGGATTTGGAATTTGAATTCTGTTTTTCTGGTGCAGATCCTGGCAGAGGTGGCTTATTTGGTTCTGGAGCTACCAGCTGTGGTGAGGTTTCTTGATTTGAGGAGCTGCTTCCTCACTGTTTCCTTACCACAGGTCGTTCCCTGTGGCAGCAACCTGGAATGGCCAGAACCTCATTCTAGAGTCTGTTGCTTCATCTCCATACGATTATAAACTCTTTCTTCTTTGGGTAGAAAAGAAAGATGCTGTTTTCTACAGGTGAACCCTGAATAAGACGGTGTTCATGCTTAGTTCATACATTGCCATCATTTTGGTGATTAAATGGGATCATTAATTAATTATTGGAATTAAGTGGAATATTTTCATATAGATTGCATAGCCAAATACCTGGCACACAGTAGGTAATAAATGTTAGCTTCTCTTCTCTCCTGCCCATGATGCCTAGGGAAGTCCGATGTGAACCTGTATGTTAGAAGAATAAAATCACCTCAGTAGACTATTTAGTTATGTGGTGGCTATGATGGCTCAATACAGAAAGATGTAGAGACAGTATGTTATAATGGTAGGAGCAGAGAAAAGTGAACAATATTTAGAGACAAATGATCTAGGTTCAACTGTCAGAACTACTTATCATTTGGCCATGGGCATAGTTTTCTAAAATTTATTTCTTTGATCAATAATGGGAGTTGGACTGGGTCATCTCTAATGTTCCCCAAGTCTTTGTAATTCTTAGACTCGTATTCCAGCTTCTTTGGCTTCTAATTATTTTTTAAAGACTTTATTTATTTTTATGAGAGAGAAAGAGAGGGAGTGAGAGGGAGGTTGGGAGGGAGAGGGGAAGCATGTCAGCACATAAGCTCTGGGGGTGGGGATAGGGGCAGAGGGAGAAGCAGTCTCCCTGCTGAGCAGTGAGCCTGATGTGGGGCTTGATCCCAGTACTCTGGGGTTGTGACCTGAACTGAAGGCAGATGCTTAAACAACTGAGCCACCCAGGCACACTGCTTCTGATTTTTCAATAATGATTTGAAACACCAGGAATATTTACTGCTTTAGATCATTCATTGTTTTAGGGGTATGATATCAAATGATGAAAATATTTTCTTTTTTTTTAAATTAACATATAATGTATTATTTGCTTCAGGGGTACAGGTCTATGAATCATCAGTCTTACACAATTCACAGCACTCACCACAGCACATACCCTCCCCAATGTACATAACCCAGCCACCCTATCCCTCCCCGCTCTCCCAGCAACCCTCAGGTTGTTTACTGATATTATTAAGAGTCTCTTATGGTTTGTCTCCCTCCCTGGTCCCATCTTGTTTCATTTTTTCCCACCTTGCCCCCCACGACCCCCCTTCCTGCCTCTCAAATTCCTTATATCAGAGAGATCATATGGTAATTGTCTTTCTCTGATTGACTTGTTTCGCTTAGCATAATAATCTCTAGTTCCATCCTCCTCATTGCAAATGGCAAGATTTCGTTTTTTTAATGGCTACATGACATCACATTGTATACAAATACCACATCTTCTTTATCCATTCATCTGTTGATGGACATCTAGGTTCTTTCCCTAGTTTGGCTCTTGTGGACATTGTTGCCATAAACATTCGGGTGCATGTGCCCCTTTGGATCACTACATTTGTATCTTTAGGGTAAATACCCAGTAGTGCAACTGCTAGGTCGTAGAATAGCTCTATTTTCAACTTTTTGAGGAACCTCCATACTGTTTTCCAGAGTGTCTGTACCAGCTTGCATTCCCACCAGCAGTGTAAGAGGGTTCCCCTTTCTCCGATTCCTCACCAAGATCTGTCGTTTCCTGACTTGTTAATTTTAGCCAATCTGACTGGTGTGAGGTGGTATCTCATTGTGGTTTTGATTTGTATTTGCCTGATGCTGAGTGATGTTGAGCACTTTTTCATGTGTCTATTGGCCATTTGGATGTCCTTTTCTTAAGGCTTAGTAATTTTAAATGTTATATGTATACTACCTCTTTATTCTTCTGTCGGAGGACAGTTGAGCTGCTTCTATAATTAGGCTATTGTAAATGATGCTGCAGTACACATAGAGGCGCATATATCCTTTCGAATTACTGTTTTTGTATTCTTTGGGTAAATACCCTGTAGTGGAATTACTCAATCATACGGTAATTGTAGTTTTAATTTTTTATCATGAATTTTATCACGAATTGTAGATCTTTTAACTCATCATCCTCCAGAAAAATATAGTTTAACTATTTGCCAGAGCAGTAGGGTGGAGGATATTCTTCAATTCATTCAACTAATACTGATTGATGACCAATAGTATTAGGATCTTTTCTGTGTGTTTATGTGCAACCATGAACAGAAAGATAAGATCCCTGGTCTTAGGTAATTTGACTATTAGGGCAAGGGACATAGGTGATAGTTAAGAAAGTAAATAATTTAAAGTTTTATTCAGTAATAAGTTTCTATAAAGAAGATTTAAAAATAGGAAGAATTTCCTCGAGAGTTATATTGCATAGGGCAAGAAGTCCTCACTTTGAATGACAAGAAATTGACTTTGAATGACAAAAAGGAAGCTAGATATTTAAAAATCTAGGGCAAAAGGGAGAGGAAAATAAAGGAAATAGCTAGTGTAAAGTTAGGAGCCACGCTGGTGTGTTAAAAAAATAAAGAGAATTTCAATAAATATGGACTAAGTTGACCAAAGGGGTAAATGGGAAGAATGAAGTTAGAGATGTAAGTTTGGAGTCAGGTTATATGGGTCCTTCTAGTGCATAGTTAGAGATTTGCATTTTATTCTAAAGCCTAATGATATCTATTGGTTTTAAGCATGGAGGGACTTGGTCAGATAAACAGTTTTTAAAAGATTAAAGTGGCTGCTTTCTGGACAATGGATTGTAGGAAAGCAAGAGAAAAGGCTAGAAACTAATGAGAAGTTATCCAATAAACCAAGTATTAAATAAGTAAATAAATCAATAGGAAGAAGAAGAGGTTATAATTTTCACACTGAGGTTGGTATAGAGAACATTAAAAAATAGTTCAATTCAGGCATGTTTGGGTGGCTCAGTTTGTTGGATGACTGACACTTATTTTTGGCTTTGTCTTGATCTTAGGGTCATGGGATATGTCTCACATCAGTCTTTATGCTCAGCACAGAGTCGGCTTGGGATTCTCTCCCTCTCCCTCTGCTTCTCCCCTTTCTTGCACTCCTGCACTCTCTATCTCTCTCTCTCTTTAAAATAAATAAATGAATCTTTTAAAAAAAAATGGATCCATTCAGGATAAGTTATTCAGCTGTGAGGACCTGATAATGCAATATTTATCTTAGAGTTGAGGTAGATTGTGATTGAAAGAGAATTAGATCTCCCTAGTTGGATGACTTGAATAGCTGGGAGGACATTATTGTCCTTGCCTGAAATAACAAAGACTCAGGGTGAGAGATAGTCTTCAAGCTGGGGTAAGAATGGATAGTTCTGTTTTAAAAAAATTTACTTCTAGAATTCATATTTTGTTTTAGGTGTATTCTTAAGTTCTTAAGTGTTCTTAGGAACTTGATCCTTTATTTCTATTATGCTAGTCTAAGTTCTAGTTGTTTGTTTAGCAACACGTGTAGAAAAAAATATGTTCAATGGGGAAATATGCATCTTGTTTAGATTACCCTTCCTGGTTATCTAATTTTAGTTTTATTCATTGTTTTTCAGCTGTTTTGCAACTCTGCAAGTGTAGCTGACTGAGAGATTTACACATTTCTCTCTATCCAGTAGTGATTTTTAATTGACTCCTTCTGTCTTGGCAAAAAACAGTTTTGTCCCCATTCGCAATTCATCTCAACATTCCTTTACTCCATATGAATTTTTGCTCTTTTGTCTCAGTCACACATGTGCCTGGTCTCTTTATATCACATGAGTAAAATAAAATCTTTTTTTTTTTTTT
>JAPYYJ010001693.1:0-13838 GCA_028533885.1 Nasua narica | reverse complement strand
GAGGGGGTGGAGGGGGGACGTGGGGAGATGACTCTCAGAGATGCAGATGATTCTCTCCGCGCTGATCCTGGAAAATTTCACACACAGTGAAAAAATTTTAATTAGCAACCTGGCCCTAAAGCTGTTCCTGGATGCTACTCTCCAAGTATCAAGCTGTTCAATGGCTCAGGAAGGACCCACCCAGCCTCGCCTCTCTGTCTCTGCACTTACTCACACTTCCCACCATCGTCGGAGGGCTCGCCATCCTTCCGGACAGTCTCTGTCGGTTTTTGGCTGCACCCTTCCCTCAGGCCCTGCCCAACGGTCACAGATGCCCTGAAGCTTTTCCAGACCATGCCCAGCCCACTAATCACTCCTTTTTTGTGGCATCTTAAGATGAATGTCCTCCCGAGCTTAGCCCTTAGGTAACTCGTCCATAATCGGTTTGCATTTATTTATCTCTTTATGTGTATATTCTGACTCCTAAACTGTAATTAAGCCACTCAAAACGAGGGACAGATCTAGTTTCCCCTGTGAGTTCTGAATTCCTTCCTGGTACAGAGCCAGGAGAGCAGAAGGCACTCGGTAAGCCTTGGATGCTGCCGATGATGGCGTGATGGTGATGATGGCAATGATGGCAGGGAGAAAGATAGAAAGCAAATCCTATTCAAGTAAAGCGGTCATAGAAAACCTACAGGACAAATTGGATGACTACAGAAACTAAACTCCAAGCTAAAGAAAAATGGTGCAAATAATCAAATTTATGTCCGTGAACCTTCTGCCAGCCACATTTGTCACACCTGGTTCCATAGGGCATTTCACTGGTATTCAGTGCAATACAGGACTGTCTCTTTGTTTTCCTCTTTGAGTCACTCACCGTGATGGTTCATTTTATATATCAGCCTGACTGGCCACAGGGCACACAGACATTGGGTCAAACACTATTCTGGGTGTTTCTGCCAGGGTGTTTCTGGACTCATCCAGAGTCCAGAGTCTACTTAGCGTTTGCATTAGTAGACTGAGTAATGCAGATTGCCCTTCCTAATGTGGGAAGGCCTCCTCCAATCAGTCGAAGACCTGAATAAAATAAAAGGTTGAGCAAGAGGGAACTCCTCATCACCTGACCCATGAGTTGGAACACCAGTCTTTTCCTGCCTTCAACTATGAACTGAAAAGCTGACTCTTCTTGGGTCTTAAAGCCTTCTGACATTGAGACTAGAACCTCCACGATCAGCTCTCCTGAATCTCCAGCCTGCTGGCTGTAGATGTTGGAACTTCTCAGTCTCCATCGTCACCTGAGATCTGTGTTCATATCTATAGCTACATCTCCTATTGATTCTTTCTCTCTGGAGAACCTTGACTCATTCGCCCATGTAGTAGGACTTCTTAACTGAGCAGCAGAAGTCCCAATGCCACTCCAGACCAGAGTGAACATGAGATGAGTGCTTTAGCTTCCCTAAGCTGAATTTTTTGGGTTTTTGCTTTTTAAAAAGACAAATTTTTAAAATGTGTTTAAGAAACACAAATGCCTCACCTACTTCACAGAGCATTTATGAGGATCAAGCGAAGGAACAGATGTAAGCCGTGGGAGATACAAACTGGAAGAAAAAGGTAATACCAGGATATGGGTAAACTGCGTCTTGACCTTGGCGGCCATTCGTCTAGCCCTGTAATTCTCACATCAGGGCATTTTCACTTAGCAATTACATCTAAAATCTGTCGTGTTGTGGCGTAAAATTAAATATTTTATTTCTAAAATGAAGGTTCTTATTTAATTTCCCTCAATGCCTTCTCCAGTTCGGGACAAACTGGAGATCTGAGACGCAATTTTGCACGCCCCATTTCCATCTGCCCAATTCTTACTCCTTTGAGAGAAATACTCCTTTGTGTAAAGGCGTCACGTTACCAGGAGAGTCCACTTGGAAAGCAAATAACCACGGAAGAAGTTAATATCTTGGCATAGATCCATTCCCTGATGCCTCCTTGAGAGTGGAGAGCAAAGGAATGAGACGTGAGACAATACAGTTTAAGAGGAGGCAGAGGGAATGATGTTGGGGGTACCACCTGGGGAGGACCAGCCTGGGCAGGACACAGCCTTCGGAAGCCGTACATTGTCAGACAGGTGGGATAGGGTTGGACGTGTCCCCCGTAGGGGGGTCAGGAAAGAGGATAGGGGCTAAGGAAAGGGGCCTGAACGAAGTCAAGACAAGGTCAGAGTCCCAAAAGGGGGTGGGCACTAGATTAACCTTTTGCCAATTGGATACTTGTGTGACGGCTGGCTGGGTTACTGTTTCTCCAGGCCTGAGACCAGACACTCTTATCAGCTCTCTCCTCCCTTGGCCTCTCTCACCTCCCTCGTGACCTCTCACTAAACCCTGACGTTTTAATTTCCATGTCGCTTGGATCCTGCCTTCACATCTGGTTCCCAAAGATACAATTCTGCGGCAACAGGCCCTGAGGGTCACACCAGGACTGTGCCCCACCTTTCACCCTGGCTCCACCCTTGAGGGCTGATTCTCCCACTTGAAGAATCATCTCCCTCTAGTGTGGATGATCCCAGCACTGCCTTTCCCGGAGGCCTCCCATGGCTTCAAAGTGCTCCGCTAATGAATGAAACTCCTGGCCCCCAGCTCACAGACTCCTAACCTGCTCCTTATCTAAGGTCCTTCTTAGGAATAGCTAACGCTCCTAGAACGAATTACAGTTTATTGAAATATAATCATCAACCATCATCTGGCGGGCGCCCCCAACACTCAGCTGAAACTGCTCAGGCAAATTTCATTGGTCATTATTGCCAAAGTGCGTGAACACCTTGCGTTTAGTGTCGCAGTGTCCTCTTGGCCTTCTGTGGCCCTCGCTCTTGCCTATGTCCCCGGCACGACTCCCCACGGCTTCTCCACAGCGCTGGCTACTGCTTTGGTCGGCTCAGCCCGCCTCTCCTCACCTTGGTGACTGCTCCCACCCCCCTCAAGAGAGTGAGTGCAGGATCCAAATCTCTCTGCCCTCAGTAACCGGTCCCGAGATGGGTTACGCGTCCCCAGAGCAGTCCCCAGTTTTCCAACAGGACTTTCTAAATGCAGCTGGTTTGGTCATACCCTTAATCGACTAGTGTTGCTGCTACTCTCAAGATCTCAGTGGCTTATAACGACCAACACTTATTTTCTCGTCCGTGAGTCCTCAGGCCAGATGTGGCAAGGGTTAGCTTCAGGTGAGCTCCACAGGTGTCTTCATTCTCTCTGGACCAGTGGCTACTCAAGGCCCCCTCTTCTCAGGATAGAGCCCAGGAATACAGAGCAGGCAGAAACATGGGATACTTCTTAAGGTCTTGACCCAGAACTGTCACATTGTCACCATCCACGTTTCCAAAGCAAGACATGTGGCCAAACCCAGCATCACTGAAAGGCTGTCTCTGGTAGGAGGGATTGTAGTCATTTTGCAATTGGCTGGTGGTGGAGAAGGAGGGGGAGTGGGAGGAGCTGGGGGTGAATAGTACATACATGCCTGCATTGGGGGCATGAAGACCTGGGAACAGTGACCGATCTGTCACACTCTCTTTACCTTTCTGAACCCAGGCTCTGAGGAGGGACACCAGGAGTCGCTGTGGCCATATCCCCACCATGTGACCTGAGGATGAAGCCCATACCCAGAAATCAGGTTCTTGGATCTAGTAGTCTGGCTGCATCCCAGCCTTCCCAGGTTTTAGTTATGAGTTACTAAATGTTCTTTTGGTTTGGGATCCTGTCGCTCGCGTGCCAAGAGGCTTAGCAAATGCATTCTCTTACCTCTCAAGTGATCCTTGTTGGCCTTACGTTCTGCGCTCAGTGCTCCTCTCTCTAGAAAAGGAGTCAGCAAACTATGGTCTGTGCCAGCCACCTGTTTTTGTAAATAAAGCTTTATTGGAACGCAGCCACGTGCTAATTTACATACGGCCTGCGGTTGCTTCTGCGTTACAGCAGGGGACTTGAATAGTCATGGTAGGAGACCATATGGTCCACAAAACCTAAAATATTTACTATCTGGCCCTTTATAGAAAAAGTTTTCCTAGTCCTACTCCAAAAGATGGGGGCCGTGTGCTCTCCCTGGCTGGTCTCATCCACCTGCATGCTGGTGGCTCCCGAATCTCCCTGGCCCGGGACCTCACCTCTGTGTCTTAAAATGATCGCGCACACGCTTTTCTGCTTAGATGCCCCACCGGCTCCTCAAATTCAATGAGTCTTCAATTCAGACTGAACTCATCCACTCCCCCTGAACGCAATCCTCTTTCTTGGCCCCCATGTCGGTAAGTGGTGCTACCTTAGCACCCATCAGTCCAAACTGGAACACAGCTTAGACTCCCTCTTCTGTCTCTCTCTCCCCTGCTTCACACCTCCTCCCCTTCCTTTCCTCTCCTTCCCCTGCCCCATCCAAGGCTTGTGCTGATTTTACTTGGAAACATTTCTGAAATCTCTGCGCTCTCTAGCCTTTGTCACGTGTCCTCACTTGAGCCATTGTAGGCTCTTGACTTGACTCTCCCTCTCTGGCGTGTTCCTAAACCACGCCTAAACCATCTAAACCATCACCTCTCTTCCAGCGGGGAATCTTTCAAAGCACCGGTCCTGTATGTTAGCTAATTGAACATAATAAATAAATAATAAAGCATCAACCTCGTCCTCCTATTCCCTTGTGTAAACTTGCTCAATGGCTCCCATTAAAAGTCAAGTCTGACCTTGATAACCCAGCACTCGAATCCTCTATTTCCTGGCCCTACAGGTCCTTTTGTCCTTATTCTCGGGGAAATCTCATCCCAGCCACAACGAATGTGGAAACATGCGCACTACACCCTTTCTGGCCTCTGGCCTTGGTTTATGCTCTTCCTTCGGGCAGCCCTGCTCACTCCCACCTCCCTTCTGCAGTGGCTAACTCATCCTTGGGATTCGGAACACTCAGCACCCCTCCTAGGTGGCCTTCGCAGGCTGCGCTTGCCTTCTTCCCAAGCTGAGCTGGGAACAGCTAGTTTCTCGTCTCCCAGCTCTCACGCTAAACTTAACTTGAGTCCCCTGTTTACCTGCCTGTCCGCTCGGGTCAGTGTGAGCCCCTGGGTGCAGAGCCCACGCTGCATTTGTCCCGGTGCCTTCGGCTCCTGCACCAAGTGTTGGTGAACGGAGCGGGACGATAAAGTGTTTTTCACTCACATTACCCTGTACTGAATGTTTACAATGGTCTTTGTAACAAATTATTACTATTCCCAGCTTTATGAAATAGGAAGAAGCTGAATCTCAGAGAATTTCTCCTGAGCCATGCGGCTGATAAGGAGCAGAAGACTGAACCTAAATCTGGGATCTGCCAACCTTGAACTTCCGGAAACTTTGGCCACAAAACCTTGCATTTTATTCTTCATTAATCTTTTGTATTAGTTATAAAATACATGACATTTATAAAATTGATGTCACATAAAGCATAAATGGGTATCTTTCATAATAATAATAAAATAAATGCCCCTGTAGTCCATCACTCAGTTTAGGAAGTAGAACATTGCCAATACCTTAAAATCACTATCCAAATTTCGTGTTTATCATCCCCTTGCTTTTCTTTAGATTTTCCTACATATGGGTGTACAGTGTATTATTTAATTTTGCATGCTTTTGAATCACACTGTTTATAATCTGTGGACTTGCTTTTTTTTTTTTTTAAAGATTTTTTTTTATTATTATTTATTAAGAGAGAGTGAGAGAGAGCATGAGAAGGGAGAAGGTCAGAGTGAGAAGCGGACTCCCCATGGAGCTGGGAGCCCGATGTGGGACTCGATCCCGGGACTCCGGGATCATGACCTGAGCCGAAGGCAGTTGCTCAACCAACTGCGCCACCCAGGGGCCCCTGTGGACTTGCTTTTTTAAAAAAAAAAACATTTTATTTATTTGACAGAGAAATAGAAAGTGCACAAGTAGGCAGAGCGGCAGGCAGAGGGAGAGGGAGAAGCAAGATCTCCGCTGAGCAAGGAGCCCGATGTGGGGTTCGATCCCAGGCCCCTGGGATCATGACCTGAGCCGAAGGCAGCGGCTTAATGACTGAGCCACCAAGCCCCCCCTGGACTTGCTTTTTTAACTCAGTATTATGTCTGTGGGATTCGTCCATGTCAATGCGGACACGGGACAGCTGTGGTGTAGGCAATTTCATTGTTGTCTAGTAGTTTATTGTGTAAGAGTATCAAAGTTCACTTGCCTGCTGTTTCTGTTGATGGACACTTGAGGTGTCTTCAGTTTTTTGTCTTTGTTTTGCTTTCACAAAGAGTGTTGTTATCCTCATACCTGTTCCTGCCATCCAGGTTTCTCTGGACCTTACGCCTAAGAGTGAAATTCACAGAGGCACCTTTATCTTTACCAAATCATGTTTCCAATGTCAACAGCATCAACAGTGAAAGGAGTTCCTGCTGCTTCACATCCTTACCAAAATGTGTATGTGCTGTCATCTGAATGTTTGTGTCTCCCCAAAATTCATGTGTTAAAATCCAAACCTCCCCCAAAGGTTGATGATATTAGTAGGTGAGGCCTTGGAAGATGGAACCTTCATAAATAGGATTAGTGCCTTATAAAAGAGGCTCCAGAGAGATCTCTGGCCCCTTCTACCACGTGAGAACATTGCAAGAAGGTGCTGGCTGTGAACAAGGAAGAAGGCCTTCCTGAATGTGACCATGCTGGTGCCTTGATCTTGGACTTCCCAGCCTCAAAACTGAGCAGTGAATTTCTGTTGTTTATAAGCTACCCAGTTGGTAATATTTTCGGATAGCAGACCAAATGAACTGAAACAAAATGTAAATTAAAAAAATTTTTTTGCCAACCAGGTGGGTATAAATTGATTCTCACTGGGCTTTTTAATTTGCGTTTTTCTGATTATTGGTGAGATGGAAGCATTCTATATGTTTATGAGCCATTTATACTTTCTCTTATGAAACACGCCTGTTTATGTTTTTGCCCATTTTTCTGCTGGGTGATCTGGTATTTTCTTATTGACCTATAGGAGGTATGTACATACTCTGGATGTGAACCTTTGTCAGTGATATGTCATGACAAATAATGTTCCCCTTCGTGACTTATCTTTTTATACTTTGTGGTCTATGATGTGTGAAGGCTCTTAATTTTGTCGCAATTGTGTGTATCAATCTTATCCTCTGTGGTTAGTATTTTTGTGTGTATTTGTTTGTTTAAAGAATTCTTCCCTCTCCTACGGTCATCAATAGTGTAAGACAGCACTTACTGAGTACTTTCCTTGTTTCAGTACTCATTAGCTCCTTTTTACAGAAGATGAATGCAAAGCACAGAGAAGTTATGCAACTTGATCAAAATCACACAGCCAATCTGCAACGGAGTCAGGATTTAGCTTCCAGTGATCTGGCACCAGAATGGAATTCCTTGAATTAACTGAGAAACAGACCTCCACCATTTCAGCGCTCACTCAAAACAGGCAGTTGATCAAAGGCTTTTGTTGTCCTGTAAAGTGAACAGGATATCCCTTGAAGAAATCCCACAAGAGGTAGAGGCCGTCATAAAGCCCTGAACAGCCTCCAGCAACTCCTACGCTGCTGGGACCAAAATAGCTCACGCAGCATTCCTGCCGCCTCCTTGTGAACTGTGTGGAAAGGAACACTGGTCACGAATTCTTTGTTCCAGCCACCCCCACGCACGAGGACAGCCACAGGGACTGCGGTGGCATCTTGGAATCTGGAGAACAGAATGTCACAAGCTACACATCATACTTCTTCTGTACCAAGTGCTGTCTTCCTCCAAAATTAGAGGGTTTTAAACAAATGCAAGGAAACAGAAAATGATCTTTTCTTTAAAAGATTTTATTTTTTATATTAATCTGTTAGAGAGAGAGGGAATGAGCAGGGGGAGCAGCGGGCAGAGGGAGAAGCAGACTCCCCGCTGAGCAAGGAGCCTGATGTGGGACTCGATACCAGGACCCTGAGATCATGACCTGAGCCAAAACACAGAGGCTTAAGCGACTGAGCCACCCAGGGGTTCCCAGAGAATGGTCTTTTTAATTAAAAAATAAAGTGGGAGTGATTTGAGCATAGCAGAGTATGGGGGCCAGATCATAAAGTATCTCATATGCCAACCTTAAAAAGTGTGAACTTTATCGTGTCAGTGGGCAGGCTTGGTAGCATTTGAAACAGGAAAGTGACACGATCCACTTATTTCCTTGCTTGTTAAAGACCGTATGACTAGTTACAATCTGGCTGATAGAATAGACTGAGGAGCAGTTGTGCCAGGCTCTGCTGATAGTACCCTCCCACCCCATCCTGGTTTCTTCCTCACGGATAGAGCTCTCCTCCCACTTTGAAGGCTGGAAATGCCTGAGAGTCACTTTCCTGGCTTCCCTTGCATGTAGAGCTTGGATGGGCATGTGACCCAGTCCTGGCTAGTGAGACCTGAAGGGAAGTCTCCTGGGAGAGTCTGCAAAAGGTTTTCTTCTAATCAAAAGATGTGTAAGAAGAAATGCCACTTGGGCACCTGGGTGGCTCAGTCTGTTAATTGTCTGCCTTTTGACTTAGGTCACCATCCCAGGGTCCCTCCCGCTGAGCAAGAAGCCCACTTCTCCCTCTCCCTCTGGTTCTCCCCCTGCTGTGCTCTCTCTCCCTCTCTGTCAAATAAATAAATAAAATATTTTTAAAAAGAAGAAGAAAGGCCTCACTTCTTTTTTTTTCCCTCTAGATGTGGTCCTGTTTGCATGTAATGCCTGGAGCTGCCACCATGAAAAGGGAAAAGCCTGATACATCAGGCAAGGTAGAGCAGAAAGATGGAAGTGATGACATCATTGAGCCACACAGAACAAAATTCCCTCCAGGGATAATAGAGGCATGTTGTCTAAGCCACTTCTACTAGGATATTCTGTTACTGGTACCCTAAAGGAGCTCACCTGAAGGAAGCATTAATGAAGTCACCAACACAAGTTGATCTTATATTATAGAAGATATACAAAATAGACACTTCTCCTTCAGATATTTATTTGAAATAAATGAGCCTCTTAAAATTGCAAAGAATTAGCTACCATATTAACTGTTCATTACGCACTGCAGATGCTCAAGCAAGAAACTACACAGCTTCCCAGATGGCATGTCTTGTTATTTCTGTACCTGAAATGATATTTTTCTCATTTCCTTCTCTCATTCACACACTTCCCCTAATAAACCCTGAAAACTTTCTCGCAGTTTTTCACTAGGCAGCAAGTCTCTTTTGGTGAAGGTCTCTCTGTGATAAAGTCATGGCAGTCAAAATACATTATGTAAGAATCTCAGCATTGTGTACACAAAAGAATTACAAGTTCGGGGGCTTCAGGCAACAATACATAATCACAGGATTCTCAAGGTCAGTGATACCTTACAAGTCATTTGTGTAGTGACTACAGACTTTGAATACAGACAAAACCAAAACAACTAGAGTTCGTTAAGTCCATTAACAATTATCTCCCGTTCTAAATTCTTATATCCAGCAGCTGGCAACGTTTCAGCAATTCCTTCTGGTTCCACCTGAAGGAAACCCCATTTCCGAAGGAAGCTTTGGGGTCCTCCAGCTACCACCAGGAGATTCCTTCCTTCCCTGCGGGAATACTAAGGCTCTATCAGTTATTGACATTGAGATTTAGTCGATCCACGTTTGTTCTCGTATTGCTTACAATATTTTCGGGAACTCGTGACTTTTCCATATGCA
Organism: Nasua narica; assembly: GCA_028533885.1. Lineage (NCBI taxonomy): Eukaryota > Metazoa > Chordata > Mammalia > Carnivora > Procyonidae > Nasua > Nasua narica. The sequence continues at coordinate 4,176 of JAPYYJ010001693.1, read as the reverse complement.
ACCAACTTTGCAAATTCAAGTGAGAAACACCGAAAGCGGGATCGAGAGCTGGAACTGCCCCCGATACAGACGGGGTGAAGGGGGCTGCTCTGGGTTGGACCGAGGGGTTTCTCCCCCGTTCACTTCAGTGCGTGGTGACCAAGCGCTCGCGGGGGCTGCAAGCGCCTTTAGAGACACGTCCCCGCCCCAGCAGGTGCGGCCACCCGCGCGCACCGGGATCCGCCCGGGCGGTCTGGCCAGCGAGGACCCCGGACGCCCAGGCCCCGCGGCCCCGAGGATGCGCCGCGCCCGGGGCCGCCCCGGGAGACGGCAGACGGCGGGGGTCCCCGCGGGCACCTGGCGCCGGAGGAGCGAGGCCGCGCCGGGCCGGGCGGGGCGTGCGGGCGGGCGGGAGGCGCACCTGCCGCCGCGCGGGGGCGGGAGCCAGGTGGCCGCGGCGCGCCCGCCAGCCCCGGCGCCGAGCAGGAAGTGGCCTCGGCGCGGCCCGGGCGCGGCCTCGGCAGGGCGCGCCTCCTCCGCGGCGCCCGGGGGAGCGGAGGGGCCGGGAGGCAGCGGGAGCCCGAGCCCGAGCGCCGGGAGCGAGCCCCAATGGCCGCCGCCGCGGCGGCGGTGGACGAGTTGTCCCGGAACTTCACGTACTGGGCGCTGGGCGCCGCCAACAGCTCCCTGTCGGGCGCGTGGTACCGCAGGAACCAGGTAAGGGGCCGGCCGCCCCCGTCGCCCGGTGGGGACACGGGCGGGGCCGCCCGCCTGCCGGCTCCCAGAGCGGACGTGATGTTTCCACACGTTCACTGAGCTACCCCCTCCCGTGGGAGAGTGCGGGTGCCCCCCGCCCCCCGCCTAACTCCCGGGCGTCAGCCCCTGGCAGTGGGGCGCCTCCGACCTCTGCGGGGTCATTCCTGGGCCTCTTGGTCCCGCACGCTCCCGCCTCTCCGGCCTGAATCCGCCTTCTCCCAGAAGGATTCTAGGCGTGTGGTGTGACTCTCCTCCACCATATTCAATCCCCCTCCATCCCTACCATTTTACAGTGAAAAATAAATGACACCCCAGTCTTAGAAGCAGGGAGCTCATTAAGAGCTCGCAAACGTCACCTCCGCGCGGATGCTGTGCGCGCGCGTGTGTCCCCGCCGGCTCAGCAGGGCGCTTCCATTTCCGTGCGAAGAACACCCATATTCTCGGGTTGCAATTGCATGACCCTCTGCTTCTGTCTCACCGGTCCTTTGGGGGAAACGTCGTCAGCCTAAACAATGCCAGTTTATGCTAGAAATATACACTGAAGAGATCAAAGGGGAGTGCAGCTGCCCATTTGTTTTTGTCTTGGTTTAAGATCAGAAAAATGGCCCTGGCGAGCCCTTCCTCTGGACGTATTTGTATTTTAAGTGGGGACAAGCGATCCTGATGTAGTCGACCCCCGGCTTCCTCCTGGGTTCATAAGGGTGTTGCTTTTTTCTTGCTCTTTAATAAATCTGTGGGCCTTCTTCATTTACAACAGAGTAATCATAAAATATTTGTTACTGTTGGGCTAAACCGTCTTTAACCAATAATCAGAAGTCTAGAATTCCTCTAAGAACGCTTGAAAGTGTTTTGAATGTTAATTTCTAAAATATTAAAATTTTGCTTTCAGAAATTGAACACAGAAAATTACATAACGACAAAATAAGCATGGTCACTTTATTTGTTTTCAACAAAGGAGAGGGTGTTAAGTCTGTTTTACCACAAAACATACTGAAGTAGGAAAAATGAGGGGACTCAGAGCCTCCTGGTCGTTGTGTGTAATCTAGTCCACTTCTTCCTTGACAGGAGTTACAAAGAAAAGAATGGCTTCTTATGGAAAGCTCTTTGAGTCTATCTGTTAAATTATGTTTATGCTAGTATACAGCATAAACCTGCTCTAGTGTGCTTATACTAGAAGCACTCCCAGGAAAGGTTTAAGAATGAACTTTTTTCTTTTGGTAAAGAAAGGAGAGGGTTAGTAGTTGTGACTTACAATGGCATCACCTGAAACAGGAGAAAACATTGTTCTCATAGTTGCAGTTTTCCTTGCCGTTTCCTGGAATTCAAGATTGCCTTGGCTAACACCAAAACAGATTACTACATGACATAAATGTGGGGACCTAACTTGATGTTTGCAAGGCCTAACCTGCCTTTGACAGTATATATTTGTACAGGTTTAAAAGGGTGTATCCAGGATATGCTAATTGAAATTTCTCAGCAGACATCTAAACTATAGCTAGTTTGAGGTAAGGTTGTATCAACTTTTCCCATTATTGTACAAAGTTAGGCCATCTTATAAGACTTAGAAGAGTGTGAAAACTGATTTTTTGAAATTCACTCAGCAAACATTTTATTCCTGCCTCTAATACAGGCCAGGCCAGCAAAAATAAAATGGAGTCTAATTTTTTCTTTTTTTTTCCCCGCCGAATGTAGATGACTGAAAATGGGAGTAGCTCCAGAAAAACAAAGTGTGAGATATCAGTTTGGGACTCTCACACTCAAAATTAGCCTTGGTTGCTGGGTAGTCATGATTTAATCAGTTTTATCACAACTGAACTATTTGAGGACAGTGTGTATTCACCAGTAGCACAGCTCTCTGGGTCTTTCCAAGTGAAACCATCAGACTGATAAATTAACCTTACTTCTAGAGAAAGACCAACACTCTCACATAACAGCTGAATATGTAACAGTGGTCTCTTAGAATCAGCATTGTCCCAGGCAAAGATGTGAGTGCTTCTAGAGGAGGAAATCCTAAAGCAGGTAGAAAGTAATAGTTCAGTGGGGGAAATGTTTTGGGAAGCCAGAGAAGTGAGGTCTTTGCCCCTTTTTTTTGTTACTCGAGAGTCTGCCTACGGAAGTACAGGTGCAGGGGAGTTCTGTAAACGTATCTTCTTCACGTTTGATCCACAAGTTTTCAGTATAAAAGGGTAATATTTCTGAGACGGTTATCGAGCCCCCTGCTTTGTATGAAACGTGTATATATTCACCCTTTTTTACAGTAGTGTTATTAGGTTCTTGGGGAAATGAGCTATGCTGGTAACTTCAAAACAAGGCAGTATATTTGAAGTATCGTGTGAGTGATATAAAGTCCTGTGGAAATTCGGAGCAAGGTGGCTTTGCACAGAGGCCATCAAGGATGTTTTGTGGAAAGGTGGTATTTCAGCTGGGTGCTTATGGGTGGACAGAGTTTCACTGAGGCGAGTGCACAGGTGGAGGAAAGTCTGGGGACCAAGGACACCCCATGTGGCCTGGGAGGTGACTTTCTGACTATTTTTGTATCTGATGTAGAAATAGGGCCATTCTGGTTGCCATAGAGAACGGAGACTGTAAGGTGGAAATACAGTATACTCCTGGATTGCCTTGAAGGGCTGGTTAAGAAGTTTGGACTTTATCTTGTAGACAATGGGGAGCCCTTTTTGTTTTTTTGGGTTTTGTTGTTGTTATTGTTGTTGTTTTTAGCAAAGAATGTGAGAATCAAAGCAAATTAAATAAAAGAAATTTAATTTAGGATTAGCAGGGTTGATTCAGAGGCCTCAGATTGGCTAAATCCGGCCCACAGATGTATCTTGTTTGACCTGCAAAGAGGCTTAAAAAATGTTTGATACATTGCTAGCCTTTAAAAGCAAGTAGATTATATGTAAAGTTTCAAGTGTCAGTGATCTCTTTAAATGTTAAAAGTTCTAGCAACACTTGGCCCTCTCTCCACGTGGTAACTGTGAGCTGAAGTTCAGTTTAGAACAGCGTGCTCCCCACTTAAGCCCCTCCCTTTACTCTCATCTCTTTTACCTACTGTCCCCTGTAGGCGCTTAATTTGCAACCAGTGTTAGGAGCTGTAGTTGTCTCTGCTGTGAACTAGAATGTGCTTCAGCTTCACTTTTCTCTCCAGGAAAATGAGGGTTGGAATAAAAGATCTTCGGTCTTCCTTTTGGTATCTGATTGATTAAATACTGCCAAACCAAGGTTGTGGAGGGAATGGACAGGAAAGGATGAATGTGGGAAACACTGTTCTAGGAGGGGTTTTTGTCCCTGGTTCTTAAAGTTTAAGCATATTACTAAGTATCTAAATTCACGAGGACATTGTCAAAAAGGTTTATTCTGCATAGGATGAAATGAACATTTAGAATTTTTTGTGTCCTTTATTTGAACTTTTGATTTTCAATGATTTGAATGTTTAGAGTCAAA
>JAPYYJ010001692.1:0-13839 GCA_028533885.1 Nasua narica | reverse complement strand
TTTTCAACATTTTGAGGAACCTCTATACTGTTTTCCAGAGTGGCTGTACCAGCTTGCATTCCCACCAACAGTGGAGGAGGGTTCCCCTTTCTCCGCATCCTCGCCAACATCTGTTGTTCCCTGACTTGCTAATTTTAGCCATTCTGACTGGTGTGAGGTGGTATCTCACTGTGGTTTTGATTTGTATTTCTCTGATGCCAAGTGATGTTGAGCATTTTTTCATGTGTTTTTTGGCCATTTGGATGTCCTCTTTGCTGAAATGTCTGTTCATATTTTCTGCCCATTTTTGATTAGATTATTTGTTCTTTGGGTGTTGAGTTTGAGAAGTTCTTTATAGACTTTGGATACTAACCCTTTGTCTGATATGTCATTTGTGAATATCTTCTCCCATTCTGTCAGTTGTCTTTTGGTTTTGTTGACAGTTTCCTTTGCTGTGCAAAAGCTTTTGATCTTGATGAAGTCCCAATGGTTCATTTTTGCCCTTGCTTCCCTTGCCTTTGGCGATGTTTGAAGGAAGAGGTTGCTGCTGCTGAGGTCGAAGAGGTTGCTGCCTGTGTTTTCCTCCAGGATTTTGATGGAGTCTTGTCTCACATTGAGGTCTTTGATCCATTTTGAGCCTATTTTTGTGTGCAGTGTAAGGAAATGGTCCAGTTTCATTCTTTTGCATGTGGCTGTCCAGTTTTCCCAACACCATTCGTTGAAGAGACTGTCTTTATTCCATTGAATATTCTTTCCTGCTTTATCGAAGATTAGTTGACCATAGAGTTGGGGTTCCATTTCTGGGCTCTCTATTCTGTTCCATTGATCTATGTGTCTGTTTTTGTGCCAGTACCACACTGTCTTGATGATTACAGCTTTGTAATAGAGCTTGAAGTCTGGAATTGTGATGCTGCATTCCAGGAAAAACAAAACAAAACCAAAACCAAAACCAAAACAAAGCATACTGGCACAAAAAAATTACTCAGAGAAATAATAAAGAGCAATCCAATATAAATCGTAACAGTGTGTGTTGACAATGAGGAGGGATATGTGGGACAGCACAGAGAAGATTGGAATAGGCTTGAAAAAAACCAGTATTTTATTTGTGACTATATCATTTACTAGCTTCCAGATTATGAGCAAAACATTTAATCTCTTGGTGCCTCAGTTTCCCTGTATGTTAACTTGCTGTACCCTCACTGGGTCTGTCAGAATTGGAGGAGGTAATGAACATGGTTTTCATAATTCTGAAGTGCTAGACAAAGGTAAGAAATTATAGAGCATTACATACAGTAGGTACTTAACAAACATTTATTGAACTAAGTAGGCTATTTCAACTGGAATGGATTATCACTATGCATAATGAATGATTCCTAAGGTTATGTGCCAATAATTATTGCTTTAATGGAATGGCTAAGTGAATTAACCTGCTGCCAGAATTATGGATCCAATAACATTTTAGAAAATTGTTATTATTCTTCAGCTCTGAGATATCTGGGTATGGAATGCAGTAACAAACATGCAGATTCTGGCCAACAGCCTGGGTGTTTTTGCCACTTGATAAAATTGGAATGCTTGAATACAGTTTTTCCATTTGAAAGACACATTACAAAAATCTACCAAGACAAGTTAAGTATGTGTCTCTGGCAAAGGAATTAAACAAATGTAGAGAGTGAGAAACATCAATGCAATGCTAGCTATTTTAGGGCTCTATTATCACCCACAGAGATTCTTAATGCAGTACGAAAATTCCATGATTATAAATTCCAGCTATATGGCCTGCCTTGTAGCTATCAGAGTCTGTGTTGCTAAGAACAGATTAATCTGAATTTTTTAAAACTTACTAACCAGTCCTCATAAATTTCCATTTAATATGTGTGTGTATATATATATGTATGTTACATACATAAGTAAATAAGAATCAACTGCTATAGTAAAGAGCACTATTGCTCTTTGTGTAATCCTGTAATTTCACCAACAATTAACTCTGTCCCAGAGAACATCTTGTTTGTAAGTGGCTTCCTGTGGGTATCGAATTGCTTTGCTTTTAACCTCTGTGCAGTTTTTTCCTGCTTTGCTCTATTGCTTTGTGAAGAAAAAAAAAAGATGTCACCCAATGTCATTGCCTGTTCAGATGAACCTTAGGACCAAATCTCTGGTTTCTTAAAAACTTTCTTAAGTGCTTCAGTCTCTGGACATTTCTGCTCACAAAAAATATTAAGTATTTTTAAGGACAAGTTGACCCCTGACCTAGGATACTTCTGTGTTTGAGAAGGTTAGTTTCTCATGGGGCATAGTTAATGAATTTTATAATCTGGAAGTATGTCTCCATCATCCAGCCTGGGTCAAGTTGTTGCAACACCTGGAGAAAGTTTAGAGGCATTCTGACTATGCGTGGCTCCTGGGTAACGACTCGGCCACTTGGGCTGCACCCATAGGCCCAGCATCCTTTCTTCATCCTGGGCAGAGGCTTTCAAATGCCAACTTGTCCAACAGAATGAGAAAATAAAGGCAATTTAGTAAACTTTTTTGAATTGAATTGGAGTTAAATATGTGTAACATGAAATTTATCATTTTATTTGTTTAATGGTACAGGGCAGTGGCATATTCCTTGTTGTACAGCCATCTCTACCATCCATCTCCAAAACTTTTCCATCTTACCCAGTTGAAATTCCATACTCGTGCTTCAAATAACAACTTTTCATTTTTCCCTACCCCCAGAATTCATCATTCTACTTTCTGTTTCTATGGGTTTGACTACTATAGGTATCTCATGTAAGCGGAATGAAATATTATTTGTCCTTTGGTGACTGGCTTATTTCACTTAGCATAATGTTCTCAAGGATCATCCATGTTATAGCTTGTGTCACATTTTGTTTCCTTTTTAAGGCTGAATAATATTCCATTTTGTGTATATATCAAATTTTTTTATTCATTCATCAGTCAATTGACAGGTTACTTTCATCTTTTGGCACCTATTGTGAATAATGCTGCTATAACCGTGAGTTTGGCAACATTGTGAGTTTCTACAAAGCTCAGTGTGTTTAAACATCTGTCCTTGGTGTTAATCTGTCCATTCCTTTATGAAATAATGATGGTAAGAATTCATTTTTCCTTAGTTGGTAAAGTAAAATGTTGACAACCCTAACTCAATCTCCATTTTTGTTGTTTAAATTTAACTCATCTGTGAAAGCCTAGAAAACATAGAAATTCTTCTCAGATATGGTTGAGCCCCAGAATTGCCTATAAAACTTTGGAAAATATAGTTCTCAGGAGCCCACACTAAACTGATTAAAGCAGAATCTCCCAAGGTTAACTCAGGCCGTGATATTATTTTAAAGCTACTGAAGTTAGATTCATGGCTAATTTTAAGAATTTCTTAAGGCTTTCCAGAACTACCGTACATATCAAGCAAGATGAATCAGTTTGGTCAGTGAATACCCCTCTGCCACCAGCAAATCTATCATAGGATGAATTCTACCAAATTTCAAACATGTCCAGGGCTACTAACATGGAGATTCTGAGCTAGGACTGAGGCTATGTAAAAATTAAATCAGTTGTCCAGAGGGCAATTTTTATTTCCAAAATCAAAGTTGGGAGTTTGTATGGTTCCTCCACAGCTGCTTGCACCTGTTCTGTGGGGAGAGGAAAGAATCCATTTTCATGACTTCTCTCCTTTCTTCTATCCACCTCCTCAGAATTCTTGAACTTGGCCGTGTTATGCTTTCAAAACTACATTGGACACAAATCGTACAATATCCAACTTCCTTTTTTTTTAAACTGTAGCCCAGATTGAGAAGGGTTTGCTTCATTCACACATTTATTGATTTTCTTTTTACAACTAAATAGCTACGGAGTCTACCATGTGTCTAAAGGCTCAGTAAACCACACAAAGAAGCATGACAAAAATGATGAAGAAAGTTGAATCTCGCAAGAATCATTTGGTGCCATCCATGGAGTGAACTCATTCACATTTACTGTTCACCTTCACAGTCTCCCAAATACCAAACATCAGCTGATGGCATGTGATTAGTGGGGAAGCTCTGAGTTGATTAAGTGCAATGATATTTTGAGAAAAGCAGGGCATTCCTCATTATCCGCAAATCTATGGGTATGAGAAAGTGTACGAGTTGGCATATTAGCATTTCCACATTCATCTCCCCTTCCTCTCTGCAACCTTGAGTGAAGCAGCTTGCCTTATTAGTAACATGTTTGGGATTAACAGCTTTGCTATTGTGTTAGCATCTCTGTCATTACCCAGGGCGGGAAACTGGCAAGTGCTAAGCCAGTTACTAACAGACTTAAAACAGCACAAGGGATGAAATTCTCATGCAGCAACCAACATCAGAGCCAAAACTTTGCCAGCTACAAGCAAGGTGTGTGCACCTTTAATAAAAATGGGTTTTATCATTAGAGTAGGGAAATTTTTAAATGTACTAAAACTCTCATATCGCATTAAAAAGAAATGCCATTCAGGTATTTACAAAGTAATGGAATTTCATTCCCATCTGTTCAGGCTTCCTTTCAACACCTCTCCCCTTAACAGTGCCAAAAGGAGGCATTTCTAAGCTTGCAGTGTGAATCATAGGAGAGCCAGCCTGGAATGTTGGATTGGGAGGGGCTAGACCTTGACAGTGGCTGGAAATACAAAAAGTGTCTGGTGGAGGCAAAGAGGACCCTTGGGCTCTAGGAGTTGTAAGGTTGATGTATAGTGAGCTGGCTTTCTGCAACCATAAAACCTAGCCAAAATCTCTGGGCAGCACAGTTTCCAGTGGAGGAAGTCCAAGAATGGAAGCTGGGTCAGCTGTGTTTGCAGCTCAAGTCCTTTCTGATGGATACAGCCCTTCTGGGGACAGTCTCATTCTTGGGTCACTTTCTCTTAAACCACTTTAGACTGTGGAGTCACAAGCAGAAGACATAGGTGCTAGAGAGAAACTCACTCATTTTTCTGAGCACATGCCAGATTCATCACGTTAGTTGTCACATGGTGCTCCTTTGGAGTTGCAAAGAATAGAACAAGCCTCTCCCACTGATAGCCTTCCTCATTCCTCAGTGGTGACCAGCTCTACATGAAAGAAAGAAAGAGAGAGAGAGAGAGAGAGAGAGAAGGAAGGAAGGAAGGAAGGAAGGAAGGAAGGAAGGAAAGAATTTCCCAGACCTCTGAGACTAAATCCAGAGAGACTTTGCCTTTATTATTAGTTGAAGTTTTCACTTTCAAATTCGTCTGCCTTGGACCTAGGTTCTCAGGACATTCCCAGCCATCAGTGGAAGGAATACTGACTACATGCTATGATACTCATGATGATGTGGACCTCTGTGCTCCCTTGTTTCTTCCACTACTTTCTCCATGGAATGAAGCATCCCTCTATTGGTAGAATCAGGTTTACATTCACCACCTCTAAGTTCAACACTAAGAGGGAACCTCATGACTGACTTCAAACACCTGTACCCAGGAGCCTGTGATGATGATGGAAACCGTGCTGTCAGAACAGTAAGGAAAACTGTGCCATCAGAAGAGAGAACGGGGAAAGAAAAGCCAGGTTGATGACTTGGAAAGTGAACTTTAATCACTTTGTAATTTTGCCAGAAGCAGGTCCTCTTTCTAGTTTCTAGTTTCTAGATCTGGTGATGAAACTTTTTGAACCAGAAATTTCAGCACATCATCTGAGTGGATTTTCTCTGATTTGTGGAATTTGGCAGGTTTTAATGCATAGCCACATGGGCAGAGCATTCAGACCACAGTGCCCGAGGGCATGTTAGAATGAAGACTAGAAGCTTCTCCCCAAATTCACTGGCTTCCTTCCCCTCCAGGGCCTCCACATCCCGCTTTTGTAGTGCTAGAAGGAAGAATTACAAGGACAAAGGATTGAGAGTTCCATTCAGAGCCCTGAACCATCCAAGAAGTTGCTCATTCCTCCAAAGGGTTGTATTTTTCCCTCTTCCCAGAAAATCAATTGTCTTACTTCACTGTCTTCCAGGAGCAAGCCTCCCTGTGCAACCCTTTATCTTCCACCTAGGAAAAGAAAATGTTTTGACCCTGAGAGGAGGAAGGTAGAGAAGGTGGGGCTCCTCTAGGTTTCCCTGTGATGTCCAGGCCCTGTGATGTCCAACAGCTTTGGTGAAGGAGTGCCTATGAGTGGGCAGCCCACAGGTAGGACAGGGTATTGATGGAGCACAGCCACCAATGTACTGGTTGACTCTGGTCTGTGAATTGAGTCTTTTATACTAAAAAATTATTTACCGTTGCTCTGAAATCCAAAGTTAACTGGGTGTCCTGTACTTCTATTTGCTAAGTCTGACATCCCTACTCTGACATCTGCCAGGAAAATGGGGAGGACTTTTACACTTGTAGAACAAAGCTACCCTCCTCCTTCAGAGACCAGCAATGGCACAAACACCGGAACCGTTTCCAGAGGATTTTGAGGAACCTTCTTGGAGTCATCAAACAATATTGCTATTGCAACTTGCTTGGGAAGACAGAGCCAAAAGAAAAAATTGGGAATCTTTCTTCTTTTCTCTTCACATCTGGTGACCATATCATTTGTTGTCCAAGCAAGTGCACTTATTTGAGTAACAAGTACACTGGGTGCAAAAGGTGTAACCTAGGGCTGTTCCTGGGTAGCCAGGCTATGTGATCACTCTAATTAACCACCAAATTCAATGTATGCCGATGCGCTGTTTTCTGAGCTGTCAACTCTTTTAAGACAGGAATTCCCGAATATTTCCCTATTGAATTGAACTGAAAAGTATTTGACTTCCTCCCCCGCCCCGCCATGTTTTGTCCTGGAGTTCTGAGTAGCTAGATATTAATCTGCTCAGAGGCAGCTGGGTTATAAACCCAAACTTGCTTTTTGCCCGTGAGGAAGGCTGCAAAGAGATGGGTGTGATGGCTTCAACATCCAGAAATCCATTTCTGAAACAAACAAATGTATCTGCAGAACTGAGCATCTTCAAGCAGCACAGTTATCCACAAGAGCTGAATTGTGTCAACTAACCAGTGGCCCTGCGAGCAGGAATGCATACCCAAAGACTGACAGGCAGGTGCACTGAGCCAAACAGCTCATCTGAAGGCCAAATGAGGAACCCAGTTCATGTCAGTCAATAACCCCATTCCTTGGCCCAGTCATCCAATTGAGTGTATCTCATTACCCCCAAACTGCATGTTTTGTCCCCATGGACTTAATGTATTTAAGGACCCATTCTCTGCAGAGTTCTCCTCTCTGGTGGACATTCTGAGAAGAAGGTGGCAGGGAGTCAAGTCATCACTGTCCTTTTGTTTTTACCAAACCCCATCACCCTGGGCAGTGGAGACTGCTCTCAAGCCATAGGGCTGAGCAACTTCTTAGGTGAACAGCACCAGGTCCCTAATGAGATCCCAAAAGAGCACTGCCTGCTTCCAGTTATACACATGGACTCTTTCTGGCACTCAGATGTAATTTCCTTGTTGTTTTCTAAATAAAACCTAGAGAGCTTTGTCATCACGTACTGGATGGAGTGGGGGAATTCATCTTTTTTTAGATTTGTTAAAATAAACAGTTTGAACGTTCACTTGGGCCAGATTACTGAATCCATTTCATCTTGGAGGAGTAAGGTACTGTAAGGAGGATAAAGTTGCTAAATTTCAAGATGAAAACCTGAGGGAGGCTGAGGGGAGAGACACCTGCGATGCTGATAAAGGTTATAATTTGAAAGGTATATTCTTATTCCCAGATTTGTTCAGGTGTTTTAGGCTTCAAAGATATTAGAGTCCATGGTGGAAAATTGTGTGCTTTGAAAGAGCCTGAATTTTATAATAATTCCATCATATTTTTCTTCTGGTATAATTCAACTTTTAAAAAATGTAACATCAGAAGGCACTGATTATATCCCACATTAAAGCTGATATTAGCAGCTGTTCGTGGCTCCAAAACAAGCCTTTTTTAGGCTAGCAGAATTCTTTAGTCTATGCTCACCTCATCGGAAGTTTTCATGGTGATTGAAAATTCCAGATTTTAGGAGGGGAGAGGGAAGACCAGACTCAACGATGGCCAGAGGGGGCAAAGAACACTGGGCCTGAGAACAATCACAAGCTTCCTACACAATTAGAGCTGACACAGGGTGTTACAGTTGTTGTTGCTGCTAGTGTTGTTTCATCTTGTTTTCTTAATAAATTCATTGCTAGCATTGGAGGGGATGCAGTCTTACATAAAAAAGCACATTTATGACTTGCTTGCAAATGAGAAAGATCTATTAACCATATTCTGTATGGAGACAATATTTTGGCACTCAGTAGAGACTGCCTCTTTTTTTTAAAGGACTGAAATAAAAGGACTGTGCCGCATCTGCTGCACAACGGCTGAAGCTGTTTGGTGTCCACAGTGTACGGCTTGCCTGAGTCCCTTCTACCCCATATTACTTCTTAATGCCAAAGCCACATACCGGTTCCCAGTTATCATCATATTTGAGCTGGCAGTCTTCTTATACTCAGAAGTTTCAGTCATTTATGTTACTTGCCTGGTCTCCAGGAGCATTTAAACTTTCTGTCCTTGTTGCGGGGTGTTGAGATTTATCTCCATTTATCTGGCTCAGGTAGGCCTGAAATTCTACCATTACTACATATCACTTTGGGTGAGCTGATTCCTTGGGTGATTCTCCATTAAAATCATGGCAGATACTTCTGAGAAAGGAAATGTATTACTTTCCTAATATTTCATTAGTAAAAATTGACTCAGATCACTCTGCCTACTTGTGTCCAAGAAGAGGCATTTCTCCCATGAGGAGATCCGAACTATTGGCTTTTTATTGATTAAAGGTAGAGTAAAGAATGAAGCTTAAATATGGGACCAAATGGGCTATAAACAATTCTGCTGGTTTGAATCCGACCTGACCCCTCTAAATCACAGACCTCACCCCCACATGAGGCCCTTGACTCATGGCCCCAAACAGACAGATGCATTCTTTTGCAGATAGGTGAGTCCAGAAAAGAGAAGAATGGCCTAGCCACGTATGCCTTTTTTCTTCTCAACTCAAGTCAGTTAATATAGCAGGTCTTTGGGAGTGGGGTCAGGAGGAGTCAATAAATGAGGAGAGTGGAAGGAAAAACCACAGGGGCTAGTCTAGCTGGAATCCCATCCGTGGATTTAGTAGAGTAGGGAATAAGTACTCCCTCCAACAATAACCTGCAATCCGAGTAGTCTGGACCCACAGAAATACATTCTTTTCCATCTGGACAAATGGAGCATTTCCTCTTGGGAAATGGAAGCCCAGGTCTCTGGTCCAAATAGTGTTCTAGAACAAGAAGAGAGTAACCATGTAGAGCCATGGAATTAAGAAATTCCAGATGGAAAGGCAGACTTGGGAGAAAAATTAGACATCCAGTGTCTCAATGGGTACAGGGCATAGGAATAATAAGAAAGATCCATTGAGTTCTGTGGGCATGGAGGAGCAGGAGCTTTTTACTTCAGGAACTTGAAAAAACTTCTTGTTGAGAACCTGTAATCTCTGAGGAGTGGTTAAGAGGATTTGGACAATATTTCTTCTTATAACCCCTCTAATGGACATCGTGGTAATAGGTACTCACTAAAATATTGGGTAGATTGAATTAAAGAGAATCTTCCAAATATTGCTAAAGTAAGGAAATGTATACCAAAAAACAATAACCCACAGGCTTGACCCTTCTGAGGAATGCTTGCATTTTAAAAGAAGACTTTGTTATACCAATTTCATCTGTAATTGATAGAATACACAGAACATATTTCAACTAAAAGCTCTTGGGGAAGGCTCTAATTTCTCCCTCATATGCATATATTCTCCCAAAAGCCCAAGGTTATCAGTTTAGTACCTCACTTAGATCCCTACCATAGTCTGAATTTTATAATTTCTTCTAAGGAATGCCAGTTATCTTATTTTTGCCATTGGTCTACACATAAATATCTAGAGTTCTCAGGAATTAGAAATACATGTTAATGACAGTGAATCCTACCTGAAGAATTTATTAGGAAATTTATTGTTTGTTATAAGTTGGACAATCACCACCCAAAAACCCAAATCTTCTCACATAAATTATGGAATTCATAATAAACTGCCTTATATGGTGATTGTAAAGCCAATGGAATGTGATACAGTAGGGATGGATTTCATATTTATTTTGCCTTTTGTATCAAGTTGGTGGGGAGTTACTGATGTCAGGAAAGTCCCTCATTGAGAATCACAGTGCATGGGGTTCTGATAAATGACAACTGCCTCAGCCAGGACCAATGACCACGCAGGTTCCCACTTCATGACCAGGGTCACTGGGGAGACATTTCTCATTGGATTAGCTTATTGTAAATATTAGGTTTCAGCCTTTGAGCATATATTGCTGGTTTTCAGTTACTTGGAGCTTTAGAACATCTGCTTTTTCATAGAAAAAAAAATGAAAAAAGGAAAGAAGAAAGAAATCTCTTAAGGAAGTGTTTAAAAGTCAAGCTGATAGATTTGGCAGTTCTCATTTGTGGCAAGAGTAACAGGCATCACAGGGGCAGTGTGACTTCAATATTAAAGAATAAACACTTTAACATTATTAAATACATCATAGCAGGTTTTATAGCAAACTTCATAATAAAGTTAGATATTTCAGTATCAAAAAGGCACACACATTGCTTTAATGGTATCTACGTGTTATGGATTGTAACAGCCTGTTATGACATCATCTGTTAGGAATTTACTATGAATACTTGTCGGGGTGGGGGGATTCAGACAAGCTCTTAATAAGATGCCTCGGAGTGTAACTATATCTAATGACAATTGGTCAATTATGAATAAAGCATTTTCAAAGAGAACTGTTGCTTTAAGCTCTATTAAAACGTTAATGAGGCTTAGCAGAAGTCTCCATTTCTTGCCTGCTGTTCTCTCATCTGAAAAGCCACACTCCTTTGTGACTCTCCCTAGCTCCAAGGGACTACACAGGTTAGAAGGCAGTTGGGGATAATTTTGGCTGCAGACAAGGTTCGCAGTTCAGCAGCAGACCCAACATTGGGGTTGATACTTGAGGGCTAGTGTGATTCAGATGAACTAGAAGTTGTTAGGCTCTTCCTGTCTGATTCATCCTGTTTGTCTCTCTGTGGGAAGCATCTGATTGAAATGAAATCCACTGACTTGAAAAGAAAAAATTTTTGACTGGTGACAAATAAGTTGGCTGCCCTCAAAAAAACCTGTTTTCTTTAATTCTGGAGGTGGTGTGGGGTCTCAAACTTGCCGCTTTGGAGTATAAGCCAGTCCATAGATTTGTTTAACAGGAGCTGTGCTTAAAAGACATGGATTTAAATGCCTTTAGGTAGGGCACACCGTCTCCAGTTTATAGCAAGTTTCCCAATGTCCCATTGTCATAGACCAGGCCCAGTTTCCTGCCAGGCCTCTAAAAAAGTGAGAATCGTGAGCCCTGGTGGCTCACAGTGCGTGGTTCATTCCTGCTCTCTTCACCCTCAGTTTGACTTGATGTCTCTCACTGATGCCTGCCACAGCTGGACCTCATTCCTCACAGAGAGTTTTTGGTGAAACCAGAGTCATAAAGACAGGATTAAGAGCAAAGTCCAAGGAATCCCAGAATCTAAGAGTTTGCAGAAAGTCTTAAGAGTTTGGAATACTCCAACTGCAGATGAGCAACATGAGACACAGAGAGGGAAAAACCTTGGAAAGGTTTCAGTCCCAGAAGGAATAGAGCAGAGACCGAAAAGTCAGGTCTTTTTATTCCTCAGCCTGGCATGCTACACCCACTATGCCCCACAGCTGGTCTGAATGATGCCTCCTTTATATGGCCCTTCCTCATATTCCCAGAGAGTGTGTCATTTTCAAAGTCACCATCCACATACATAGGGGGAGACCAGCTGTGCAGCCCAACCCCTCTTACACTCTACTATTATATGTGGGGAAATGGAAGTCAAGACCAGTGTTTTCATAGTAAACCTGCTAAGTCTCAAAGAATGTTGTTTCTATAGATGGCAGAGAACTTGGGGCTGGAGACAGATTAAGATTAAAACAAATCCCAGGAGTCAACTTTGCAGAGAACTCAGGTTGAGTCCCGGGCCCTTCTTTGTTCGGAGTACATGGAAAGTTTCCTTCAGGACTGGCTTTGGGAGGAGACAGAATGGTGTGGACTCTTTAAGGTGTTTTGAGCCACCTCAGGAAGCTTTTCTTCAGCCAAAAAATGGCCTTGTAGCTAAACCTTACCATGTGAACCAAGGAAAAATTGTCTGAAATTCAGTTAGTAACTCACTCATATGAGCTAAATATTGCCCCCTTTGAGCATTGTCCTTCATGAAGACATTCCTGGAAGAGGAGAGCTTTTAGACTGGCGGGTCCAATGAGCTTTCTTCATGGATGAAAGAAAGGAGGGCAAGGAGAACACTGAGCATTAGTGAGAGGCAGGAAAGCAGATGAAGTGTTTGGGGAGAGATATTAGCTAATAGAGAAGCTAAAAGTGATGGAGTCAGTGAAGGACTAGGGACATCAGTGGGCAAGACTGTGTGGTCAGAGCCACAAAACCTGCTCTGTCAGAGGTTGGCTGTGGCCTCTCACTCAGTACTCTTAATATTCTCAATCCCCAAATCCTGCTGGTGTTTTCAGCAAATACCTCTAGAAAGCTAGAAGAAAAGATTTAAATATCCCAAGTACTATCTTAGTGACTGGCACATGATCTCAGTAAATGTTTGTTGAATAAATGAATCAGATATTTGTAGTGTATACCTGTGTAGCCATTGCTAGGTTAAAGCCTTGTAGCCTGGCCTCTGGAGCTCTTGACCAAGGCTTTGGTGCCTATGAAGTAGGTTCTAATCCCAAGAGCTATGGAGTGGAATGGGCCTGGAATCAGAAGATTCCAGATTCCTCATCTGTCAAATAGTGACAAGAATAATACATACCAGCCTGTCTCAGAAAGGTGCTTTTTATTTAACTCTGAAACAAGAGAGCATATGTAAGAGTATCGACAGTTTGAACATATTATTGAACACATAGAGAAAAGTGTTATTTTATCTTTTCTTGTGTGTACTTTGTGGGATTATCCATGGTTGAAGACTTTTTTTTGACACCTCAGGTAAAACAGGTGATTAGTTTATAGCTCATCCATTTGAACCTTCCCTCGTCTATTATCCCTTAAAAGTCAGATACAATTCTTTTTTTTTAATTAACATATAATGTATCATTTGCCCCAGGGTATGTGTCTGTGAATCATCAGGCTTACACATTTCACAGCATTTACCATAGCACATAACCTCCCCAATGTCCATAAGCCTACCCCCGCTACCTCCCAGCCACCCTTAGTTTGTTTCGTGAGTTTAGGAGTCTCTTATGGTTTGTCTCCTTCCCCATCCCATCTTGTTTCATTGCTCTCCCCCACCCCACCCACAACCCCCTGCCCTGCCTCTCAAATTCTTCATATCAGAGAGATCATGTGATAATTGTCTTTCTCTGACTGACATATTTCGCTTAGCATAATATCCTCTAGTTCCATCCACATCCTTGCAAATGGCAAGATTTCATTTCTCCTGATGGCTGCATAGTATTCCATTGTATATATACACCACACCTTCTTTATCCATTCATCTGTTGATGGATATCTAGGTTCTTTCCATAGTTTGTCTATTGTGGACACTGCTGCTATAAACATTCAGGTGCATGTGACCCTTCGGATCACTACATTTGTATCTTGAGGGTAAATACCCAGTAGTGCGATTGCTGAGTCGTAGGGTAGCTCTGTTTTCAACATTTTGAGGAACCTCTATACTGTTTTCCAGAGTGGCTGTACCAGCTTGCATTCCCACCAACAGTGGAGGAGGGTTCCCCTTTCTCCGCATCCTCGCCAACATCTGTTGTTCCCTGACTTGCTAATTTTAGCCATTCTGACTG
>JAPYYJ010001691.1:0-13840 GCA_028533885.1 Nasua narica | reverse complement strand
AGCAAAACAGAAGAAAGAGAAATTAAGGAGTCGATTCCATTTACAATTGCACCCAAAACCATAAGATACCTAGGAATAAACCTAACCAAAGAGGCAAAGAATCTGTACTCAGAAAACTACAAAGTGCTTATGAAAGAAATTGAGGAAGACACGAAGAAATGGAAAAACGTTCCATGGTCACGGATTGGAAGAACAAATATTGTGAAAATGTCTATGCTACTTAAAGCAATCTACACATTTAATGCAATCCCTATCAAAATACCATCAATTTATTTCAAAGAAATGGAACAAACAATTCTAAAATTTATATGGAACCAGAAAAGACCACGAATAGCCAGAGGAATGTTGGAAAGAAAACCGAAGTCGGCAGCGTCACAATTTCAGATTTCAAGCTCTATTACAAAGCTGTAATCATCAAGACAATGTGGTACTGGAACAAAAACAGACACATAGATGAATGGAACAGAATAGAGAGCCCAGAAATGGATCCCCAACTCTATGGTCAACCTTCGACAAGGCAGGAAAGAATATCCAATGGAAAAAAGACAGTCTCTACAACAAATAGTGTTGGGAAAACTGGAAAGCCACATGCAAAAGAATGAAACTGGACCATTTCCTTACACCGCAAACAAAAATAGACTCAAAATGGATCAAAGACCTCAATGTGAGACAGGACTCCATCAAAATCCTGGAGGAGAATACAGGCAGCAACCTCTTTGACCTCAGCCGCAGCAACTTCTTCCTACAAACATCTCCAAAGGCAAGGGAAGCAAGGGCAAAAATGAACTATTGGGACTTCATCAAGATCAAAAGCTTTTGCACAGCAAAGGAAACTGTCAACAAAACCAAAAGACAACTGACAGAATGGGAGAAGATATTCGCAAATGACATATCAGATAAAGGGGTAGTATCTAAAATCTATAAAGAACTTCTCAAACTCAACACCCAAAGAACAAAGAATCCAATCAAGAAATGGGCAGAAGATAAGAACAGAAATTTCAGCAAAGAGGACATCCAAATGGCCAAGAGACATATGAAAAAATGCTCAACATCACTCGGCATCAGAGAAATACAAATCAAAACCACAGTGAGATACCACCACACACCAGTCGGAATGGCTAAAATTAGCAAGTCAGGAAATGACAGATGTTGGCGAGGATGCGGAGAAAGGGGAACCCTCTGACACTGTGGGAATGCAAGCTGGTACAGCCACTCTGGAAAACAGTATGGACATTCCTCAAAATGTTGAAAACAGAGCTACCCTAAGACCCAGCAATCGCACTACTGGATACTTACCCTAAAGATACAAATGTACTGATCCGAAGGGGCACATGCACTCGAATGTTTACAGCAGCAATGTCCACAATAGCCAAACTATGGAAAGAACCTAGATGTCCATCAACAGATGAATGGATAAAGAAGAAGTGGTATATATATACAATGGAATACTATGCAGCCATCAAGAGAAACAAAATCTTGCCATTTGCAACGACGTGGATGGAACTAGAGGGTATTATGCTAAGCGAAATAAATCAGTCAGAGAAAGTCAATTATCACATGATCTCTCTGATATGAAGAATTTGAGAGGCAGGGCTGGGGGGTGTTGGGGGAGAGAAATTAAACAAGATGGGATGGATGGGGAAGGAGACAAACCATAAGAGACTCCTAAACTCATGAAACAAACTAAGGGTGGCTGGGAGGTGGGGGGGTAGGGTTATGGACATTGGGGAGGCTAAGTGCTATGGTAAATGCTATGAAATGTGTAAGCCTGATGATTCACAGACATGTACCCTGGGGCAAATAATATATTACATGTTAATAAATTTTTAAATATAAATAAATAAAATGAAAAAAATGTATAAAAACTGCCTGACTTGGTTACGTCTTTGGGTCTCAATTTCATCATGGGGTCTGTCTCATGTAAATTTAACTCTAATTGCAGCTTAAAGAACCTTGGAGAAAGAAAAATTTCTTCCTCCCTTTCACTCTCAAGCAATAAAAAGACATAGAGGAATCTTAAATGTATACTACTAAGAGAAGGAAGCCAATTTGTACACGGTACGTACCATAGGATTCCAGCTATCGGACATTCTGGGAAAGGCAAAACTATGGATACAGTTAAAAGATAAGTAGCTTCCAGGGGTTGGGGGCAGGGAGGAATAAATAGGTGGAGATCAGAGGATTTTTAGGGCAGAGAGACTCCTCTTTATGAATCTACAATAGTGGATACATGTTTATTCTACATTTCTCCAAACCCACAGAATGTCCAAGCATGAACCCTAATGTAAGCTATGGACTTTGGCTGATTATGCATCAGTGTGGTTTCATTGATTGGAACAAGGGTATCATTCGGATGCAGATACTGATAATGGGAAAACAAGGGAGTGTAGGGGCAAAGAACACACTGGAACTCTGTGCCTTCTGCTCAATTTTGCTGTGAGCTTAACTGATTTAAAAAATAACATCTACTAAAAAAGTTGATAGTGTGCCATATCCATCGATTAAATTACAAGTTGAAAAAATTATGGTATCCCCATTACAAGTCAACATTGAAACTTTATAAATTGTAAATTATTTCTTTTCCCTAAATGGCAATGTCCTTACTTTTGGTGGGATAGAATAGCAAATTCTTTCAAAGAAAATTTGTGCTCTCATTTTTGTGTGGGTGATCTCACCTCCTGGAGCATTTAATCTGTATTTTAGTGACCCGTGGTAGGTGGAGGTCCTCAAGTCATGTGGTGTTCCCCTCCCCACTGATTCCCTTGATTTCCATGGCTGAGATCCACATAAAGATATAACCCTGAAAATCGCTGCCATGGTGAGGTAACTGTTTAGGCCATAATTCCCTTTGGTTCCTGAGGTCCCTGGTGAGCTTGGTGACTCTTAAGAGGCCACTTTCAAGGCTGAATATGGGGTAAGACAGAGACATAAATTTGAAAGCTGTCTCCTCTTGTTTAACTGCCCTAACTTAGGCAAGTCATTTTATCTCTTTGAACTTCAGATTATTCTGTGATACTTGCTTTAAAATACCAGTCTCTTAGGAGGATGGTGAGGAAGAAATGGAATAGCCCCCACAAAGCAGTCAAGAGGTATCATTTCACTTTTCTCTTCCCCAATGGTACGATAAATAAAAAGGTGATCATGGTGTAGCAATATGGTATATTCTACAGTGATTTCTAGATTATAAAGTCATCTCATACATATTCATAGAATTATCAAATATTAGCATTTGAAGGTAACTAAAGAATCATCTAGCCCTTTGTTCTTATCTTATCATGAGTAAACTGAGGTCAAGGGAACTATGTAATGTATCAAGGTCATCTGACTAGGTACTAGTAAGATTATGATTAAAAACAAGGGCAGTATTCCCCCCATATATGTCTTTTATATATAAAAGATATATATCTATATCTTTATGGGGTATATTTTATAAGAGTAGGTATTGTTTACAATCATCTACCAAATGCCAAGATTTTCCCAACACTTCCTCATCTAATTCCTACAATAGTCTTCTCAGGTGGGTACTATTATTTTTCCACTTAAGGACTCAGAAATGGAAGCTCAGAGAGGTTGAATATCTCCAAGGTCACCCAGACAATAAGATGCAGTGTAGGAATGGATCTGACAAAATCCACATGTGTGTTCCCAACATTGAAGGGTGTTGTTTAGATGGGGTTGTTACAGAAGAGACCATTTGAATCAGGTGAGTTGTTCAAACCATCTGTGTGAGTGGCTTCCTGTGGTTGGTGTTTCTTGCTGGGAAATACGGCAATATAAAGTGCATTTGGGTTAGAATCCACACTCTAGAAAAGGCAGCCTAGGGGCGCCTGGGTGGCGCAGTTGGTTAAGCAACTGCCTTCGGCTCAGGTCATGATCCTGGAGTCCCAGGATCGAGTCCCACATCGGGCTCCCAGCTCCACGGGGAGTCTGTGTCTCACTCTGACCTTCTCCCTTCTCATGCTCTCTCTCACTCTCTCTCTTTCCTAATAAATAAATAAAAATAAAAATCTTTAAAAAAAAAAAAAAGAAAAGAAAAGGCAGCCTATCTAGTGGAGTGGTTAAGTGTGGACTTTGTTATCAATCTGACCTGTGTTCCAGTCCCAGTTTTGCCACTCACCAATTATGTGACTTTGGGTGAGTGACCTGTCCTCTCCAACCTCTCTTTCCCATCTGTGAAATGGGGATAATAATAGTAGCAATCTTGCTGGGTCGTTGCGAAAAGGAAATGAGAGGAAAGAATACTGTTTGTAAAGTCCATACACAATACTTTGCAAAACACTTGTTCCCTAGTGGGTGTTTACTTAATGTTAGCTCTCTATTGTTTTTATCACTATTTAACATCTCTGAGTCTTGGCTTATTTAAACGGGATAATGATATCTATGTTACAGTGTGATCATTAGAGAAATCATGTAAAGTGCCTGATGCTCAGTAAATGATCACTCAAAAGTCAGTGTGTCCTAGAGGCTTCTATATAAGTTTTGAATAATTGCAGGTAAATATTAACCTGTTGGAAACCTAGAAAAATAGTCTAAAGGTCAATAATATTGCTCTATGTGAGATGTTGTTTTCAAATCCCCATTTTCCATTTTGTAAAGCCAATATTGGGGCAAATGAAGCACTGCAAGTGAAGAAAGAGGTGAGCTTTAAAAAAAAAAAAAGAGGTGAACTTTGCCTGGGACAAAATGGACGGGGGCCCAAAATATCAACTCCTAAGGCAAAAGAGCAAAATCTGTTTCTCTTGCCTTCCTCAGGAGCCATTTTAACCAAGTTCACCAGTTCCTGAGTTAGCTGAGATATTAGACTTAACTAAGAAAAGTCAATTAAACTTGTTAAAAGAAAAGGGTTCAAGACTGAAGGGGAAATACAATGGTGAGAGTTTCGTACCTTTATAAGAAACTGTTACATGTGATGTCTTTTCTCAAGGGTGGCTTTTGTGCCACTTGAATCATACAAGGTGGTTAGATACTGCTTATTCTTACACTCAAGTCAGCCATTCCCCGCTCACAGTCCTTGACAAGCTGGGAAATGTGTGGTTGTCTGAAACTACTGTCTGCTTGGGGGGGGCAGGGTACTGTATGTGGCATGAGGGTGGGAGGCAGGGATCCTAGGCCAGAAGTTCTCGTATGTACACCTAGTGAGGAAAGCCAATCAGCAAAACTCTTTTGTGGGGAGGGCAGAGAGACCACCCAGCAGAGCCCTGATGGTCGCATATGCCTGCTGGGTGCCTCTGCCCTTGGCCACATTGCTCTGGGGTCTCCCTCACTGGCAGATGCCCCTTAATAAGGTGGAGGGGCTCTTGACATGATGGTGGCCTCTCTCCTTCAGATATGCTTATGGAGTGTGGGGGGCACAGGGACAAGTGGCATATTAGAAACCACTGGGAAATAGGGACAGCACAAGACTTAAACCCCCAGCTAAATTTTCTCTTCACCCTGGATAATAAACCAGCCACCTTTGTGGCCACCTAATTTCACTATCTGTAAAAAGGGACAAGGAGGCCGTGAAAATCAAAAGCAGGAATATGTGTGACAGAGCATATTGTGGGTGTCCCATAAATGTCTTCCAAAATTAAAAAATAAATGTTAGAGAAATACAGAATAGGTCACAGCCAAAGAGAAACCTAGCTTTCCCTGCCTCCTGTTCAAAGCATGAAATAACACCCAAGGAATTGTCTTGATCATTACCCCAAGTCTAAAACAATAGTATCATTAAAAAATAACTCTCTATTTACCTTTTACTGGCTTAAAACTGCTTGAAAGACATGTCATCAAGCAGCAGTGGCATATTCTTCCTGGAGAGCCCAAGAGGACATTCGGCCCCCGCTGAAGTCCTAGGGACACTGAGAGAAAGCCCAGACCTTGCACTGAGGACAGGGAGGGGCCATGTGTAGTTGGGAGAGGGCGGGAGGGTAGAGAAAGGCATGAAGTGAAGGCAAACAGAGCCTGAGAAAGTCAGAGACAGAAAGAAGAACTGACAAATTCTCCCCAAGCATTCACATTCCAAGTCTCGCTAGAGGAAAGGTTCTGACTCCTCTATCAAGTAGCCTATAGCAAACTAAATCTGACTAAAGCAGCAAAACCTTCAGATCAAGATCAACTACAGACAAGAGTGTCTCAAACCTTCTTGGTAGTGGCCTGCCAGACAAAAAGTTCCACTCTTTTCTAGATATGAATATTATTCTCTTCCGATTCTACCATTTATTTGTTATTCATGATGTCTAAATTAAATCAAAATCAAACTCAAAAACATGTGAAAAAGTAAGCAAAAATCACTTTTCCTCAGAGAAAACAGGAAATAAAACCAGACCTGTAGAATAGAAATATTGCTAGAATTATCAGACAAGTACTTTTAAAATAATAATAATAAAAATAAATGTATAAAATGATAGAGTGAGAAAAGTGAACAACATGTTTGAACAGATGGACAATTGCAGAGCCAAACGGAAATGTTAGAAGTGAAAAGTAGATCATAGATAAAATATCCTTTCAGTGAATTTATTAACAGACTGGACACATCAGAGGAAGAAATCTGTGAAATTGAAGACAATGAGACAGTTTGTTTTTGAACTCTGTTTGCATTCAATATTTCTGATATATATGTTATATATAATATATATGTGTATGTATATATATAAAATATGTTCAAATAAGCATATAATTTGAGTCTCAGAAGAAATATTTGAATGGCCTAGCATTTTCTAAGATATATGGAAAACATTACCTCAAGATGCAATAAACTCAGCAAACTCAAAGAAGGATAAACACAAACACCGATAAAAGCACTTTTAGACACATCATAATCAAGCTGCTGAGAAACAAACATAAAGAGAAAAATCTTAAAAGCTGCCAGTGAAAATAAGACATATTACATAAAAGGAACAACAATAGAAATTACAGCTTCTCACTAGAAACAGTGGAGCCCAGAAGACAGTGGAATGACATCTTTAAAGTGTTGAGAGGAGGAAAGAAAAAAATCAATCTAGAATTCTAGTTTTAGTGCAATTATTTCCCAAAAATAAAGGCAGGCAAAATAAAGACATTTTCGACAAGGCAAAAGTGAAGGAAATTGTTTCACGAAAACCTCTAGTATAATTCCTCTAATATAAGGAATACAAAAATAAATTTTTTTAGGCTAAAAGGAAACAATGCCAGATAGAGACCTAGTTCTTGAAGAAGGAATAAAGAATACCAGAAAGAGAAAACATGTTAGTAAATATAAAGGACATTAAACACACACACAGGCATGCACAGACACACACACACAATTTAAAGACTCTTGAACTCTTGAACAGTTAAAGTAAAATAATAACCATGCTATGTGAGGTTCTGGCATATTTAAAAATAGAATTATGATAAGGGCACAAAGGGTGAGAAAGTAATAATTAAAGTAATTATTTTAAGATTCTTACATTGTTTGTACAATAGTGGAATAATTTATTGTAGATGAGACAAGTTAGAGATGCATATTATAATCTCTAGATCAACCACTAAAAAATAAAATTGCATAAAAGATAAATAATAACTAACACAGAAAATAAAAATAAAAATACCTAAAAATATTTAATTCACACATCACTCACAAACACACACACACACACACACACACACACAGGCAGAAAAGGAGAAACAAAAACCATAGAGCATATGGAACAATATAGCTTAAATATCACTACAGTAGATTAAAACCTACATGTGTCAGTAATTGCATGTGGACTAAAGAGCCAAATTAAAAGTTAGAGATTGTCGGGCGCGTGGGTGGCTCAGTTGGTTAAGCAACTGCCTTCGGCTCAGGTCATGATCCCGGAATCCTGAGATTGAGTCCCACATCGGGCTCCCAGCTCCATGGGGAGTCTGCTTCTCACTCTGACCTTCTTCCTTCTCATGTTCTCTCTCACTCTCTCTTTCTCTAATAAATAAATAAATAAATAAAATCTTAAAAAAAAAAAGTTAGAGATTGTCAAACTGGCTAAACAACAAAAAACAACCAAAGTATATGTTGTTGACAAGAAACACATTTCAAACATAAAGACACAGAAAAGTTGAAAGTGGAAGAATGGAAAGTGGAAAGGGATATAAAATGCAAATACTAACCATTAATAATCTACCATTATTATACTTTAAAACCAAAATAGACTTCAAGACAAGTATTACCAAAGTAGAGAGACCTTTCATAATAATCACAGGGTTAAGTGACCAAGAAAATGAACAAGTTTCAACATGATGGAACCAAAGAATTACATAGGCCCACAATTGATGAAGAATTTAGCACCCATCTCTCTGCAACTGATAGGATGACTAGACAAAAAAAATGAATAAATAAATAACAAAGACATGGACGATCTAGCCCAACTTAACTGACAGCTAGGGAACACTATACCCAAGAACAGAAAAGGATTGTGTAATCTTCTGAAGTGCACAGGAAGAATTCACCAAGGTAGACTATTTTCTAGGCCATAAAACAAGTCTCAATGAATTCCCGAAGTCAAAATCAGAGGATATTCTCGGGCTGCAGTAGAATTAAATCAGTGATAATAAAACATTGCAATAGAACTTTCTGCAGTGGTAGAAATGTTCTCTATCTGTATTGACAATGATAGTCACCGTCTGTGTGTGACTATTGAGCACTTAAAATTTGGCTAGGGTGACTCAGCAACTGAATTTTAAATTTTAATTCATTTTTAATGAATTTAAATTTATCCACATATGTATGGCCTAATGTCACTAATGTATTAGGTAGTACAAATCTAGAAAATCTCCAAATATATATCACACATACGCAAAAGATTTCAGATCAATCACAGATTCAAATTTAAAAGCTAAAACTCTAAAGTTTAGGGGCGCCTGGGTGGCTCAGTGGGTTAAAGCCTCTGCCTTTGGCTCAGGTCGTGATCTCAGGGTCCTGGGATTGAGGACCCGAGCCCGCATCGGGCTTCTACTTGGCAGGGAGCCTGCTTCCCCCTCTTTCTCTGCCTGCCTCTCTGCCTACCTATGATTTTTCTCTCTCTGTGTCAAATAAATAAATAAATAAAATATTTTTAAAAACTCTAAAGTTTAATAGTATGAAATGTAAGAGAATATTTTCATGACTTTGATAGGAATGAAAAAATCATAGAGAACACAGAGAAAGCAGTAACCATAAAAATAAAATACTGACAAATTGGACTTCATTAATACTAAAAACTTCAGCATGCAACAAAAATACCATTAAGAAAAGAAAAAGAGAAGTCCCAGGTGGGGAGAAAATATTTATAAAACACCATCTGACAAAGGAGCGGTATCCAGAATTTAAAGAACACTTAAACTCAAAATAAAAAGACAGCCTAAATAAAAACTCAGTAAATCTTGAACAAACACCTCACAAAAGATGATTTATAAATGTCTGGCAATGCATGAAAAAAGTGTTCAACATAATTATCCATCAAGGAAATTCAAATTAAAATGATAATTAAATATCATCAGAAACCAACCAGTATGGCTGGAAGTAAAAACATTAACACTCCTAGCCACTGACATAGATGTGAAAGCAACAGAACTCTCCTGCATTATTAGTAGGCGTGTACAATGATACAATGACTTTGGAAATGGGGAGTTTTGTGAAAAGCTAAACACGCATCTGCTGTATTACCTGGCCACTTTACACTAACTAGGTGTTTATCCATGGAAAAGGAAAATATGTGCTCACAAAAAGCCCTGTGCAAGGATGTTTATAGTAGCTTACTTATAATGCCACAAATTAAAAATAACCCAGGTATCCATCAACAGGAGACCAGATTTGCAAACTATGGCACATTCACACAATGGAATATTACTTAGCAATTACAAGTAACAAATTGCCAGTACACACAATAGGCAGAATGAGTCTTGAAAACATAATGCTTAATAAAAGGAATGAAACACAAAAGTTCTATACTGTATTATTCTGTTTATATGAACTTCTAGACTAGGAAAACTTTCTATAGTAATAGATACCAGACCAGGTAGTGGCGTCTAAGTTCTAGGCATTCACTGAGAGCAGGCATAAAGGACCTTTCTAGGGTGATGAAAATGTGCTAGTATATCTTGATTGGGGAAGATGTGTACACTTGTCAAAAAGATCAAAATTGTACATTTAAAATCTGTGTATTTCATTGGATGTAAGTTACGCCTCAATAACCATTTCTAATAAATAGTAAAGCTGTGTTCAGAAAAGCAGGGTAAAGTTTCTCATTAAAAAGTTTAAAATACCCTTGCTTACAAGTGTAGTGGAAACTAAACATGTAATACCGTCTATGGTACATGTATTCTATTTTCCTCATAATTTCTTATAAGAATTTTTTACCAAGCCTTATCTACACGCTCCAGAATGCTCTGCTGTTTGTTGAGTATGCTGAGCAAATGTTATGTTTTTCCACATGTGCTACAACCTGGAAACACTAGGAAGCTCTGCTTCACCTGGAGGTGAAACAGAGGGGGTAAGGGGCCATTAGGAAGAGAGACCTGTTTGGGAAGAAGGATGCACAAAAATGTGAAGGAGTTTAATGTGAAGGGATTAAAATGAAGTAGAGTCTTTGCATCAAAAGTTCTTGGCTCAATTCCTGGTTCCATAGCAGGTGCTCAAAAAAAATTTCCTCTCCCCTATTGGGCACTATTACTTTTAGGAAGTGTGGATGTTGTCTCTCTGTATGGAAACCTACAGGTTGTATTTGGGGAAATGTTTTTTCTTTTTTTTTCAAACCTGTATCTTCCTATTAAACAAGGTTGAAGTAGTCAAGGGATCCAGTTTGGGCTGCTCTTCAGAAACGAGCTAATGTACCAAAAAGGAGTATTCTAAGTCTTCACAGTTACGGCCTCCAAGTATATGCAAAAAGGCAGTCAGAATTCATTAATCGGTCTTTGTGCAGTCATGTGAGTTATGGAAAGGACAGTGTTCATACAAGACTAAATACTGTGTCAAAATTAAGATGACAGCAGGGAACTTTTCAGAAATATGAAAAGACTTTCTTCTAGACAGTTAGCCAAATACTTATTTAAAATATCAGAGTTAGAAATTCATTTATTTATCGACATACCAAGTGTTCAGGAAGAATGAAAAAAAAAAAAAAAAAACAACTTTCTCCAAATAGTCCTTATGACTTAATCTCTCAAATTAGGAAAAGGACCTACCCTAGTAAGGTGAAGCCATATGTGTCAGTGGAATTTCTCAGTTCTCCTTAGACGCAGGCAGGTCCTACCCACCTACAGCTGGGAAAAGAGACGTTTTCTTCAGTTCTCCAGCTTCCTCCCAGGGGCAGACAGCTCCTGCCTCATAATCAGCCAGAATCTGAGTTCCAGGGAGGGTGGGGCGGCTCCTTACACGGGTGCCTCGGGGGCTTCTGCTCTTTTCCCCTACCTTCAAGCTGTTTGGGGAGCTCTCAGTGAAAGCCCAAGGGAAAAAGTAGGTGAGTGGGTGCAGAACCCTGTGTCCTAGTTCCTGGGGAGTCTAAAGTCCCTTAACATCACCTGTGCATCACAATGTGCAGCTGCTGGTTTCTTATCAGTTCCCTCTTTCCATTCACTGTGCTGCCAAGCATAAAAGCAGCTCTCCTAGGAGGTCATTGCCACTTTTTGTATTTGGGTTCAATAGGTTTCTTTACAACCTGAATGCTCTTATAGGCTTTAAAGAATTATGATTTTGTAGATTATCTGCCTCGTTCTTACTGTCAGGGTGGAAGCAATGTTCTCTTGTGACTTTCTATATCCCAAGTGGAAGTGGAAAGCCAACATAACTTTTTCTATCAAGTTTTATGTTGGAATGGTTACAAGCAAATCCTAATTGCCTTCTTAATGTGTTCTCTTCACGTTCTCATTACCACTGAAGACAGCTTCACACAGAGGTGATAAAAAATTTGAAATCTTTTTTTTTATTTTACGACCACTCAAACGTTTGCAAGAATTAAAGTTATATTTAAAGATTTTAATAGGCCTCCTTTTCTTGTATTGACAAATGGTATGTTAAATTTTATTTTATAACAACGCAAAGAGAGTTCAAATGAAAACTATCTTTTGCACATCAAGTATTTGAAAATGACAGTGAAGCTCCAATTTACAGAATATGCATGGCTAAGCAGTCACCAGGAACCTCGCTGGGTTGCTAGTACGAGCAATCAGCCACAAAACAACACTTATCTGTTATATACGAAATGGAGATTTGAGGCTGCACTGCCTAGAGCCGCACCTGCGAGGAGCCCCTTACCACCTTCACCCCAATGAGTTGCACCTTGGGCTGCGTGCCCTGCTCTGTGGGCATTTGGAATATGCACTCCGGCAGGTCTGTGAGTCCCTTATCCATGGTGGGAAGCTAAGTGCTTTGCAGCTGGCTGCTGACATAGAGGTCCAGATGGGACTACTGTGGATGTCATCTGAGAGAAGCATGGACCCACCACCGAACCTTGCCAAACTTGGGTCACCCTTCAGGGAGCCCTGGAAAAGACTGCTGTGGCTAGAGATGCCTGACCTTGTGTTCCTGCCACCCCAGGCTTGTCTGGCTGTGCAGAGGACTAAGAGAATCATTATCTCATGGTCCATCTTAAACCACTGCTATGCAGCAGTCACTCAGGGACCGGGCAGACTCACACTGCTTCCTGGTCGCTCCCCCGACCCTGCCCTTCTCTCACTTCATCCTGTGTTCTGAGTTTTGTTCTCAATTGTATGATAAAATGCAGATAAACATGACAGATAAACAATGGGCACTGTTTAAGTACAAGTATGTCTCAAGTATTGCTCGGGACCTAATTACATTAAGGAACTATTAATTAAAGAGTTATTTATTCTTTATCTGAAATCCTAATGTAACTGGACATCTTATATTTTTATTTGCTAAATCTGGAACGTCAGCTCTTTTGGATATAGCCAGTAATAAAGCAAACTCCTGATTATTTTTGTCCCTGGCTAGCTACGTTGAGTTGACCAGCTCAACTTCTCCATATGTCCAGCATATAAAGATATATGTGACAGGACTGGGTGAGACTCAGATGAGATAAGGAAAGTAAATCCTATTGGTGTATTATAATTTGCTCTGCAGAGGAAAGAGCCAGCCTAAAGATTATGGAACTCTAGGTCAAGTGACTAAGCTCTGTTAAAAGTACTTTTTCGTTTCAGGCTGTGTGGCGGCCGTGAGGGAGAAAGGTTAGAGTAGTCTGGGCATTCTGAGCCTTGGTTTGAATCCTGATTCCACCACTTAACTAGCTGTGGGATGCTAGGCAAAATATTCAGCATTGCTAAACCTCAGTCCCTCTCTATGCAAAATGGTGCTGCTATTAGGACAGAGCTCACGGGGTGCAATGTGCTAGCACTTACTGGAACCCTGGGAGGTAGCAGATGTTTGGGGGGTGGGTGAGAAGGTCATGCCTGTTTTGGAAAAGGAGACTTTGGTACTCCTCCCACTACATCAAATAGGAAATGGCCTCCTCCACCTTTTCATAAACATTTCCCTGAGATATTCATGGATGTCCCATAGTAAAAAAGTTCCTATGATCAAAAGTTTGAGAAATGCTGCACATTACACACACTATTGAAGCTTTGCACCACATGTTTGCACATCAAAGCTTCTGAGATGGTCCATGACAGAGAAACACGTTCTATTTATTTTCCCAGGGTTTCTTGAACATATTTATACATGAAACATCCTCTTTTATGGCCCATCTACTAAAATCCTGTGCGACTATTTTCACCTGCCAACATCCTTGTTATAAAAATCCTTCCAACGCACGGAGATAGTCAAGAGGTACTACTATAAATGGGCAATGTAACAAGAAATAAAGGTTGATTGAAAGTGATAAAAAGGGGCACCTGGCTGGCTCAGTTGGCCAAGCCTCTGCTTTCG